>SNQJ01S0308396.1:0-10052 GCA_010110895.2 Picea sitchensis
GGGGCATCATTTCTGGAAGACCACAGCTCACAAAATCCTCAGGGCTGGGTATTACTGGCCCACTTTATTCGCCGACGTCTGCAGAGAAATCAGAGCCTGCATCAAATGCGAGAAGTTCTCAGGAAAGCAGCAGCTCAAATCTCTACCACTAAAGCCCGTAGTAGTTTCGACACCCTTTCAGCAGTGGGGGTTGGACTTCATCGGGGAAATCCATCCTCCCTCAAGTGGCCAACACAGATGGATCTTGACTGCAAAAGACTATTTCACCAAGTGGATAGAAGTTGTCCCCACCAGAAGTGCATCGCACAAAGTAATTATCAGCTTCTTGGAAGATATCATAGCCAGATTTGGTTGTCCCAGCAGGATTGTCACTGATAATGTTGCTTCGTTCAAATCTGAGCCTCTGATTAAGTTCTGTGAGCAGTTCCAGATCTCTCTAATTCACCCCACCCCCTATTATCCTCAAGGAAATGGACTGGAAAAGTCTTCCAATAAAATCCTAATCAAGCTCATTAAAAGATTATTGGAAGACAATAAGAGGGCTTGGGATTCAAAGCTCAAATTTTCCCTATGGGCCGATTGAATGACAACGAAGAAGTCCTTGGGCACCTCGCCTTTTCAGCTGGTTTACGGAACAGAGGCAATTTTTCCCACTCAGCTCGCCTTACCTGTAGTGAAGTTCTTTCAAGATTATGAAGGAGAGCCAGATGATATGGTCTGAAGGATTCATCAGATGGTGGAAGTACAACAGATCAGGGAACAGGTGATGGACGTAGCTCATAGTCATCAGCAGAGGGTCAAACAGGCCTTTGACAAGAAAGTCAGGAAGGAGTTCGAGATCGGGGATTTGGTACTTAAGTGGGATGCACCCATACAGGATAAGGGAAAACACAACAAGTTTGATGCCCTATGGATCGAGCCCTTCAAAATCTATGAGGTTTTCTCAAATAACATGTACAGGGTGCAGGATTTGGAGGGTGAAGAGGTTTTCAATAGCCCAATAAATGTGCATTTTCTGAAGAAATGTTTTGTTTGAGCCTTAGACGGCTTCTTTGTTTGTAAATATTGTCGTTTAGTTCTTTGTTTATTTTTATTTTTATTTTTCGACTTAGTAAATGACTCCATAACCCAATAGCAAGGCATTGATGCTGCAAAATGAGTTCTTAGAGCATCGCAGGGATGACTCTATCCCCCATGGAGCCTAATGTTAGCACACATTCTTGCAAGGGGGGCGTTTTCTCTCCAAGATTCGAGCCCGTGGCATAAACGCGAAGAAATGGGGCTTAAAGAACCCATCAAATGCATTTTATTCATTTGCAGGCATGAGCGCCAAGCGCAGCACACAGAAGACGTCCATTTCAGACTTAAGTGTCAGCAGATGAGCGATCTGGGATTCAATGGCAAGGATCGATCGATGGAGTAGATCGTCGGTCATCGGGTAAGTCAGAGCCACAGAGTTGCACGAGTTTTAGCGGTTGAGAGGGACACGTGGTGCGCGATTTGGCTCTATCACCTCTTCGCGCATCGTGGCTTTGAAGCACAAGGAGTAGCCTCCTCCCAGCCGTGAGACGCGAAGTGCCAAAGGCGTCTAGGACCTGGGCCAACAATATTGCTGAGATAATTAGGACTGTCCATCCAGAGGGATGCATGGCACGCGATTAGGCTATGTTGTCACCTTGCCTTTCGTAGCTTTGAAGCACAAGGAGCAGCCTCCTCCTAGCCGCAAGATGCGAAGTGTCGAAGGCGTCCAGGACCCGGGCCCACAATATTTCTGAGATAATCAAGACCATCCATCCAGAGGGACGTGTGGCACACGATTAGGCTATGTCGCCACCTCGCCTTTCGTAGCTTTGAAGCACAAGGAGCAACCTCCTCCCAGCCGCGAGACGCGAAGTGTCGAAGGCGTCCAAGACCCGGGCCCACAATATTGCTGAGATGATCAGGACCATCCATCCAGAGGGACACGTGGCGCGCGATTAGGCTGTCGCCACCTCGCCTTTCATAGCTTTGAAGCACAAGGAGCAGCCTCCTCCTAGCCGCGAGACGCAAAGTGTCGAAAGCGCCTTTGAAGATAGGCACAAGGTCATAGCCCATGGTCACTTGGGGGTGATAGGAAGAACTGTGCAAAGGGTCGAAGCGTCGGGTTTAGCTGTAGAAGGGATCACCGCGTTCTCCAGAGACCAGTTCAGCTCGACCTCGATCTTGGTCCTCGCTAAAAATAAATGAAGGTGGATGGAGGTAGTTGAAACCTCGACTCATTCATTAAATGCAAAGCATGGAGGTTCCGGTAGACAGCCCGCCCGAGATGGTCCTGTACTCTGGTTTTCTCCAAAGAATTCATGTCGGGTCCTTGTCTGACCAGAGGAGTCTGCACATGCTATTTTAGCCTTTAATGTTTCAGCTACCTCCCCTGCAAAGGCCATGCAAAGTTAAGGTGACGTCTGACAAAGGAGTTCAGGCCAGATTTGATTGAGGAGATGCCACACCTTGAAAGTCCTGAGGCGCCTCTGCTGGGGAAAATGGAGGAGTATATGTAGGAATTTTTTCCATTTTTGTAGGTATCGATGGTAGAGCATAGCTCCCAATTGTAAAGCTTTAATCCAACCTCTGGTTTTCTGGTTATAGAAGAACATTTGAGACTTCTTGTTTAATGGCAGCCAACTTCTTCTTTTCCTCTTTTCCTCTGAATCTAAGATCCCGGGCATGAATGATTCAATCAGGTGTTGCATTACTATGTTATGTAGGTTTGATTTCATCAGTTCTGCAATCTTCTTAGGTTCATTTTGAAGTTTATTCGGCTCTGAGAGGATCTCATAGCCGAGACTTTTCCTCTTCTGTGAGAACCGTTGGAAGACCGGACGTTTAGAGAAGACTTTATTTCTCCTCATTTCCCTCCAAATACTCACCACTATCATTATTACTGGCTTAAGTTAGGTCAAGACCTCATGTGTCACTATTGTTCCAGCCCAGTTTTCTGAGTTAGAACGATACTATTCTGAGTTTACTTCCATCTGATCACCCCCTTTATAAACAAATTGTGACATAAACTGATGGGCGTCGGACTCTGCTCCTGCTGCAATCTAGGAGTGACTTCCAACACCAACACAATGAACAAGGTGGAGGGAGTTTGGTAATGGCATGAACTTTCAAAGGTTCAAGGATGATGCTTGCTTTAAAAACTATGAATCTCAATAAGCAACCAACTAGAACACAAAAAACATACTTGAAAGGGTTCAAGTGAATGTTATACTTTTCACACGGAAGGAATATAGTACGAAGGTCTTATAAATGTTGTGATCATTTTTTTGAACAAGCAATGAGATCGATGAGATACGCTAAGATGATGTGAACCAAATCATGAAAACAATATGGCATGGCACGGTAAAAAGTGGCTCCAATGTTTTTTAATCTGAAGGGCATAACAATATAAACAAATATCCCCTAGGGGTTAGTAAAGGTAGTCTTGTATTGATCCTAAGGGTTATTTTGAATTTGATTATAACCTAAGAACCCATCCATGAAGTAAAGGAGCTCATATCTAGCACAAGCATCGATAATTTGGTCAGTGAAGGGTGTCGTGTAATTGTCTTTAGGACAAGCCTGATTCAAATCACGAAAATCAATACAGCCAAGAATCATGCCTTGTTTCTCAACAACATGGACTAGTTTGGTTACCCATGAAATGTACACAATTGGATATATGAATCCAACCTAATGAAGCTTATATATCTCTACTTCGATGGTTGGAGCCTTAGCAAGGTAAATAGGTCGTTGTTCATATTGAATAGAAATGGTATCTGGCCATGTATCAATGTGATGTTCAATAATGGGAAAATAAAGTCTGAGCATCTCTAAGTAGGACCAAGCAAAGACACCATGAAATTATTGGAAAGGGGATTTATAGGCAGTAACCTCTTTAGAAGAACAATTTTCTCCAAGAAGTATGTTCTCTGTGACACTCAACGTAACAAAGATATCCACCTTGATAGTGGGAAAAATGTTGGGCATGTTACCTTCCTCAAACATGTGAGGTGCATGGATAAGATTCTTGAACCAATCAACTTTTCCAAGGGGGTGAARTCTTTCATTTAAACAACACATTGGTCAAAGTGATTCTTAAGAGTAAACACATCCTAATGTAAGAAATAGGATCAATGATGCATATCATCCCATGGATGATCAGGAGTTGTAAGGTATTTTATAATCTCTTTGTTTGAGGGAAAACCCAATGTTTTAAAAAGTAGTTGGAGTCAACTTGAACACGGTCAACTTGGTCGAGTTGACTAGCGGCTATACCGACTTGACCTCCTGCTCGATTCAGAGGACCGGTTTGGTACTAAGTTGGCCAAGTAAAAGCTTAACTTGGCCAGTTTGGTACTAAATTGACCCTACTCAACCAAGTTTGTATCTACTCGGATAAGCAGCTACTAGACCCCACCGTGGCGGACTTAGCAAGAAAAAAATATTTTTTTTTTATAAAAAACAAAAAACCTAACTCCTAAACCCTACCAATGTCTTTCCCTGGAGGAATCTCATTTTTCCTCACACGATTTGACAAAAAATGTTAGAATTTAATGGTAATGATAAATTCTTAAAACAAAGGGATAAGATAAATCTTTTTACTTAAATTTTTAACATTACCATTAATTGTTTCAAGATGTTTGAGAGTGGTTCCAAGCACATCGAAATTCATACGGAGAAAGTAAAATTTCATATCCCATTCAAAATTCAGCAGAATTACAGTTTTTAGGATTTCAAGATTGGTAGGATTGCAACATTTTCATTGGATTCTATCATGTATGAGGGTATGGGATTGACATTTAATCAAGAGCTCAAAGCCCTTTATGTACTTTGATGTTGGTGGTATTGATTGTTGAACCTCTGTCATTGCCTTAGAAAAAATGTACCCTTCACTCAAACAAAATTCATGGATTAGGCATGCTAAGATTTTTCTACCATATTATAAGGCTTGCATTAGGCAGTTTCATCAAAATTGGGTGGTGTTGATTGATGTCCCTATTGTTGAATTTTCTATAAGAGAAAATATGAGATGATATATTATTGATGTATTATTGTTGATTGTTGGAACATTTTTTAAAACTATAAGCCTGAAGCTTTACCCTATCCTTTTTACCTTATCTCAGAGGTCGGTTTCCAAATGATAAATCAATTTTGTTCTTATCCTTAAGGTGCACACAAGGCACACCGTCGATTAAATTCTCCCATTGATCAAACGTTTCATTTTTCCATGAGTTTGTGGAGCTGCCTAATTATTAAAGGATCGAGCCACTAGGAAATATTTCAAAGTTTCGTACTTCAGAGTTTCGCGCTTTAGGAATTTTTCCATGTCACAAGTTCAAAGTCCCGATACCTGAAAGGTGTTAAAAAAATCCTATTTACCACACACGTATACCTTCCTAATCTTTGACACATCACTATGGGTAGTGGCCTGACACAATTTTAACAAAATTAATTTGCCAATCTATGAAGCAGTAAATACCCAAAAAGATAAACCCCAATTAAAAGTTAAACAATAAATTTGGGTGTTTGGAGTTCGGATATTCGCCATTCATCACACTCTAAGTTCGTGAAGCCCAAACTTCTGAAATACCTTAAGCACTAAGCAGGGTTAATTAAAATTAAAGATAATTATCTGATGATTAATCGCTTCGCGATTTCGAGTTTTGGGGATCCTATGTCGAGCTATTATCAAATATCCTGAAGTCCGAAAACCCGAAAAGAATTAAAAGTTAAATACGATTAGTTAAGGGGTTAAATAATATTATCTCGTGATTGACTTTTCGCTAAATCGTGGTTCGGGTAAATTCAGATCTTATTTGTCCAATCTCCCAATCGTGAACCACCAAACATTAATGGCATTAATAACGGATATACGAAGATGATTTCAAATAAGATCGTGGATCATCGCCTAGATCTTTTCATTAAGGAAAGTGAATACATTGTCAGTAAAGGTATTTGTAAAGTCGATACACTTAAGGTGAATAACGATATTGGAATTTGAACTCTAATTTTCATTTCTCGCAGAACAACAAATTTTAGCAAGCTAAGAAATTTACATGTTTCCCTGTAACATGTAGCACAATTATGAGCTTACTACTATCATGGCTCCACGGAAAATAGCTAAAGCGGTTGGTGAAATCACATACCCGAATGAAAATGTCCTCTCAGACACCTTGCCGAGAGCTGTAGATACTGTGAAAACCTGGATGCAGGTGTTTGATATCCTACAACACGAGTTGATTAACTGCCCGAAAAAATCAGGCTATGAGGTGACCGAAACTCAGGTGACAAAGCTCAAATATATAGCTCAATCAGAACTGCATAAAATAGCCGCATGACCGAGGCTCATTCCATATAACGACATGATAGGCTGGGCCCTGGAGAACGTTAACGTCTCAACCAGGAGCATCCAAAATTCACAAAAAATTGTTGTTGGATCCTTTTGACCGGAGCATATACAGGTGATGTACAAATTATCCCCAGTTTTCAAACACAGTTACAATGTTGCTTTGCTAAAGGAGTTCGATGAAGAAGAATGCACGCAATACGGAAAGAACTACCCTGACTTAATCAAGGATTGGTGGGCATGCCCTGATAAATTCATAGCAGACACCCATGGCGTATATGCCACTACACCATTAGACGTTCATATGATGTATGTGGTCATGATGTTATGTAGACTTTTCGGGAAAGAAAACTATGCTCACTTCTTGTTACCATGGGTACCAATCATGCATGAAGTTGCAGAAGATTTTTCTTTCAATTGGGCCAAGATATTATCGGACAAGTTGGCCAAGGAAATCACAAAGTATCAGTGGTTGAAATCCAAAGGGAAACCTGCCCCTTTTTACATGTTGGCATTCATTATGGATGCCATTTGTTTCATGACGTCGTTTATTTTGATGAGCAGGAGCTGGACTCCGACAAGCGTTGAGCCCATACATTTATATCACTCCAAGTTGTGGTAGGATAAAGCAAAAGATTTCTTCTACAAAATCTGCAACTATGTGGTGGTGTCGATGCATATCGCTCTCTCTGGTTGCCCGCCTCCCAGGATTTCAGAAAATATCATGACCAACATAGGGAAAATAATGGACTTGTATTTTGAGGAACATTTCTCCTACATCAGGTTTTTTGGGTGTTCAGTTCCCCCACATGATTTACCAAAGTTTCTACCAGATCGGTTGGTGTGCCGAGAGGTAGCATATCAAATTGTGACAAGAGGAATTAGTAAATAATTAAAAGCAGCGTAGAAAAAGGTATTACCAAATTTCCCTTTACAAGTTGGTATGTTCTCATTATTAGATTTTAGCCACTCAAAAGTGGAGTTTGTAGCCCTAGAAGACATTAAGCTGGTCAATATTGAGTTCAAGAAGCATGATCCCCATAAGATCATGACAAACCACCTGGATCTATACAATCTAAAGAGATACGAGCATGAATATTCCCCACAAGATGAAATATTCTGGGGAGTAAGGTCGTACCAGGAAGTGTTGAGCAGAGTTCGAACTCTGGCTCCAGATCAATTAACCAAGTTCTATAATTTCCAAAGACACGGAAGGAATAGTTTACCTAAAGTATTACAGGGAGAAACCCAGACACCTCCATCTACAGAGGAAGTTGGGACTCGAGGTTTAGAAATAGGAGGTTCCAGCAGACAAGACACTCAAGAAAATTTGAAGAAAACTAAGGTATTGACACAGAAAGTTGATACTGCATTATCAGATCTGCCTGGTAATCAAGAAAAATTTCAATCTGAAGCTTTGATAAAAAATGGACCATATACATCACTTTCCATACCAAATAAACCGACAATTAACAAAGTAGGGAAACAACCGTCCACCGAGATATGTATCCCTATCAAATCATTAACACCTTTATAGTCAAGCCAAGGAAATCCGAATGTCGAAGTTGTATTCATTGAAGACCTTACTCCTATTGTCGCAGAAGAAATGCCTCCCTAAAACTTATTTTTCAACAAGAAGAGGAGGGCCATCGTTAAAAGAGAGACGCATCAAAAGGATGGTGCAGCGGTCAAAAGACATAGAGTGTTGTATGATGGGCATGCCTTAGATGAGACAAAATTCGCTATGGAAATGGAAGGCTCATTGGGATCTTTTTCCACGACAAATCAATGTTCGGTAGGAAATCTCGCGGAGCAACTGAAACAGAAAAATCTGTTGGTAAGACAGTTGCAGGACTAGATGGAAACCATGGAAAGAGATGTGAGAAATCAAATGAATAAATATTTTGAAAAGATCAGAGCCCGTGACAGACAGGAAATTAAACAACTCAAGACTAGCCTTGATGAAAATTCACAGGCCAATAGGGATTTAGCCACTCAATAAGAAGAATTGATCAAACAACTTCAGGCCAAGGTACATTTAGTTGAAGTTACAGTGGTGGAGATGGTGGATTTCCAAGCTCAGGAATTGGAGGTGCATGAAAAGTTGGAGTTAGCCAAGCCAAACCTTTTTACAAAAGTGGAAGCGGTTCAAAGTTGTTGTCGGGTGGCAGACCTTCCTCTAAATAACATTTACATTAATAAGAGAGAAGCCACTGCAACTCGAGCTATGTTCCAAGAGGCCATTTTGATAGCAGCAAAGGATGAATTAGCAAAGGTCCCTCGATTGTCTCTTTCCGAGCAAACCCGAGGTGACATAATATTGAAGACCTGGAGACAAACCTGGATGAAAGAAAAATATTAGCCAGGGAAGTAAATAAATCTTGTGAAGAAGCATTGTCTTCACTCAACAAAGGGTTGTTAGATGTTGAAAGAGATAGTATCTCTGAAGCCCTGGGACAGATTGATATAGTGAAAAATCAACTTAATTCTTAGGCAAGCATAGAAGAATCCTGGACGACAATCCAACAATTGAAACAAATCGACCTTATCCAGATTAACAAGTGGATAGTAAACCCCAGTTTACAGCTACATGCTATATCTTTGGAAGCAAGGAAAATACAATATAAGTTGCCTCATATAGAAAAAAAGTTGTATATTTTTTAGGCAAATGAAACAACAAAACCTTCCAGGTTAGTAGTGAAGTTAGTAAGCAGATGTGTCTAGTGTGTCAAACATAGGAAAGCCAACACATATGGAAGTAAATGAAACAATCTGAGCATAATATTCACATGGATCCTAATCAGGTGCCAGTTGTTTCCAAGCTGGAAGATATGGAGAAGAAGCGTCTCTGCGTGCAAGCGAAGAGACAAAGGAGGTGTAGATGTAACCTTTCAGTTTTGCATGTGGTAGTATTTAATACTTTCTGTGAGAAGTCCAACCATTTCAGGTTGAGGCATTTTGTATAAATACATAAATCAAAGACGTATTTCAGGCTGCTTCTTCCCAATTGTAACGGAGAAGACTCTCCTTATATAGTATTAATACAAGTGCAGACAAAGATTCCAAGTTTAGTTCAAATCTGGGTTATGTGTTCCTTTGTTTTCCATTGCTCATTTTATTTATGTATTCTTGAATAAATGTTGATTCCAATTTAGTACTACAACTATTGAAATCTTATTGTATCCGTGATTTATTTAGCAAGTAGATTTTCCTCAATAATTACTATGAGTAATACAAGACCTGCTTGTTGTGTGGATTGTTTTATTTGTAAGCTTTATTCAAGGTTAGACTAATATATTTTCTTCTACTGCAACAAAGTGGGACTCTTCTGTAATTAATGCCCTGCTCTATTTCACAGTTTTGTTGTTTTCCTTCACTTCATTTATTATTTTGATTTGACTCAGATACGAAATATGGCCTCTGTGTTGCTACAAGATTAATTTCATTAAGGAATTTTTTCTCATATAACTAAAGGTAGGAAAAGAATTTTAAAAGCACACTCTCAAACAACTTTATTGATGCCTGACATTATCCTTTGAGCCTGTTATCACCCCATAAAATATGGGAATCAACTTATGACTTGGATATTATTGATATTATCTGTATCTAGTGTTCTTATTGGAAGTTTATTTTTTCATTTTGTAAAAAGAAAAAGAAAAAGAAAAAGAAAAAAGAAGAAAAGAAA
>SNQJ01S0308397.1:0-10052 GCA_010110895.2 Picea sitchensis
GCAGGCAGATTTTCCTACAACACCTTCTATCATATTTTAAACTAATTTGTTTCACTCAAGGAAATTCCCTAGAAATTAAAAGCTCCCTGTGTTAACTTCCCTGTAGGCAAAGGTGTTTTGAAGGTCAAGAGAGGATTAGCCCAAAGTAAATCAAAGTGAGTTGGCAGACCTTCGCTGCTAAATTATAAACAGATATCATCCCTTGTATGATGCATACAAATTGATTTCCCCCACTTCAGAAATATTAAAATATAAGACAGATGGTGAAAGGAAATTCATAATCCGATTTCCCCCATCTAGTCCAAAACAAATGGTGAAAGGAAATTCAAAGTTTGATTGCCCCCATTTTGTCCAAAAGAGATGATGAAAGGAAATTCATTTAAATGATTTCCCTCATCTCGTCAAAGTACAAATTGAAGTGGTGAAAGGAAATTCAATGGGAAATGTAGATAAATTCACCAGGGTACTAAACAGGCTCGTTGGAAGTGAAGCAATGTCCATGATATCTGCAAGGTTGTTATACATGTATATAATGTACTCTAGTAGCTAGTTTTCTTTTTGACAAGATTTACATTCTAAACCAACAAGGGACCCCCACCCCACCCAACTAAAATGTTAAATTTACTCTACCTTGATGTGAACAAAATCAACCAGAGTCTGATAGCCCGGTTAAAGTTTTTTTTATTATCTTAAATAGACCCGAAATCAGTTTCAGGAAGAAGAAAGTTATAAATAGCCTAAACTCGAGATTGGTGAATGATCAAGTTTTTGAAAGCTTTCTGAGATAAGGCTAAAGTCTTATATCCTTATGTATGTTTTCTCAAAGGTGTTTCCCAGAAACCCAATGATGACTCCATTAACCCGATAAAGGCACTTGGTCTATAGTTCTTCCACGCCTCGCAGGGAGACATGATCCCTAGATGGAGCCTATGTTGGAACACTTTTAAAATTATAAGCCTGAAGCTTTACCCTTTTTCTTTTTACTTCATCTCAAAATCAAACTCCAATAATAAATCATTTTGTCTTCTATCCTTAAGGAGTACACAAGGTCCACCATCGATCCATTTCTCTCATCGATCAAACGATCCCTTTTTCTGAACATTTTGGAGCCGCCTAAATGTTAAAAAGGTCTAGCCTCTAGAGACTTGCTTCGAAGTTTCGGGTTTTGGAGTTTCGCGCTTTGGGAATTTCACCATTTAGCAACTCCAAAGTCCTGATATCCAAAAAAATTTCAAAGGGTCTTAGTCATCGTACACGTATATCTTCCTAAGCTTTGACACATTATTGGGAGTAGTGGCCTCTTGAAACATCCATAAAGTTAGTTTGTTGACACATAAAACTATAAATACCTAAAAAGAAGCTAAGCCCAATTAAAAAATCAAATAATAGTTTTGCACTTTCGGAGTTCGGTCATTCGCCATCTATCATATTATAAATTCATGAAGCCCGAACTCCCGAAATGCCTTAAGCGTTAAGTAGGGTGAATTAAAGATTAAAGACAATTAGCAAATAATTAATCCCTGTGCAATTTTGAGTTCGAAGATCATATCGCTAGCTATTATCAGAAATCCCGAGGTTCGAAAGCCCAAAAAGCATTAAGGTTAAACATGATCAGTTAACGGGCTAAACACAATTATCTCGTGTTAATTTTTCGTTGAATCGTAGTTCGGGAAAATTCAAATTTCATCCATAAAACCTCTCGATCGTGAACCACCAAACATTAAATGGCATTTATAATGGATCTACAACAATGATTTTGAATAAGATCGCAGATCACCACCTAGATTTTTCATTAAAGTTAACAAATACATTGTCAATGAAGGTATGCGTAAATTGATACACTTAAGGTGAAAAAGATATTAAAATTTGAATTCCATTTGCATTTTCACAGAACAACAAGCTTGAGTGAAATAAGAAGTTTGTGCATTTCCTGTAATAGGTAACAGAGTTCTGACCTTGTGATATCATGGCTCCACGAAAAACAGCTAAAGCGTCCGGTGAAATCTCGAACCTAAACACAAACGTCCTCTCAGACACTTCACCCAGAACCATAGATACTGTGAAAACCTGGACGCAGGTATTTGATATTCTACAATACGAATTGATCAACTGCCCATATGATTCGGGAGACGAGGTGACTAAAACCCAGGCTACGAAATACAAATATGTTTCTCAATCAAAGCTGCATAAAATAGTCACGCGGCCAAGGCTCATGCCTTATAATGATATGATTGGTTGGGCATTGGAGAATGTTGATCTCTCGACTAGGAGCATCTGCAATTCAAAAAAATATGCAGTTGGGTTTTTCCAAACAGATCATTTCCAGGTGATGTACAAATTATCCCCAGTTCCCAATTACATTTATAATGCCACTTTCCTAATGGACTTCAACAAAAAAGAATGTGTGAAATATGGAAAGAACTTACCTGACTTGAGAAAGGATTGGTGCTCACATCCTAAGAAAATTAGAGTAGACACCCATGGTGTATATGTTGTTTCCTCATTAGAGCCTCACATGATGTATGTATCCATGATGTTATGTAGACTTTTCAGGAAGGAAAGATTTGCTCATTTATTATTACCATGGGTACCAATCGTGCATACAATAGTAGGGGCATATTCCTTTGATTGGGCCAAAATATTATCGGACAATTTGGTCAGGGAAATCACAGAGTATCAATCATTGAAAGACAAAGGGAAACCTGCCCCATTTTACATGTCGGCATACATTATGGATGTCATTTTTTTTATGACACCATTTCCTTTGATGGGATGGAGATGGACTCCGACCAATGTTGAACCAATACATTTCTATCACTCCAAGATATGGGAGGATAAAGAAGAATATTTCTTCTATGAAATCTACAACTATGTGGTGGTGTCGATGCATATCGCTATATATGGTTGCCCACCTCCCAGGATTTTGGACAAGATAGTGACCAACCTGAGAAAAATAGAGGATTGGTACATTGAAGAACATTTCTCTTACATCAAGGTTTTTGGATGTTCCATTCCTCCGCATGTCTTACCAAAGTTTCTACTAGATCGAATGGTGTGCCGAGAGGTAGCACATCACACTGTGCTAGGAGGAATCAGTAAAGAAATAAAGACAACGCAGAAAAAATTATGGCTCGCCTTCCCTTTGCAAGTTGGTATGTTCTCATTGTTAGATTTCGGCCACTCAAAAGTAGAAGTCGCAGCCCTAGAAGATATTAAGATTGTTAATATTGAATTCAAGAAACACGATCCCCAGAATATTGTGGGAAATCATATGGATCTTTAAAATATAAAGAGATATGAGCATGAAGATTCCCCACAGGATGAGATATTTCGAGGAGCAAGATCTTATCGGGAAATGTTGAGCCGAGTCCAAACTCTGGATCTAGACAAATTATCTGAGTTCTATAATTTTCAAAGACACTAAATAAATAGTCTTCCTAAAGTCTTACAGGGAGAAGCCCTGACATCTCCAACTACAAAGGAAGTTGTGACTCAGATTTTAGAAACAAGGAGATCCAGTGAACAGGATGCTCAAATAAATTTGGAAAAAACTGAGGTTTTGACACAGAAGGGGAATATTGTAGTGACCAATCCACCAGATGATCAAACTAAAGCTCAAGCTAAATCTTTGATCAAAAAGGGGAAAGAAAAATCAGCGTCCACACTAGACAAATCAGATACTAACACAGCAGAACAACATCCATCCACCGAGATAGGCAGTCCTATCAAATCGGTCACACCTTTACAGTCCAACAGGGGGAACCCGAATACCGAAGTCGTATCTATAGAGGGTCTCACTCCTATTTCAATTGAATAAATTCCCCCTTCCGACTTCTTCTTCAGCAAGAAGAGGAGGGATATAGTAAAAAGAGAAATGCACCAAAGGGAGGGTGAAACTTTCAAGAGGCACGGAGTGCTATATGATGGTCAGGCCTTAAAGGAGGTAGAATTTGCTATGGAAGTGAAAGGCACATTGGGAGCTTTTGCCACAGTAAATCAGTGTTCAGTTGGGAATCTAACAGAACAACTGAAGCAGAAGGATTTGTTGCTGAAAAAGTTGGAAAACCAAATAAAGATTGTGGAACAGAGTGTGAGAAATGAGATGAATAAGGGTTTTGAGCAGATCAGAGCCTGCGACAGACAGGAAATCCAGCAACTCAAAATCAGCCTTGACGAAATGCATAAAAATTCACAGGCAAGTAGAGAACTGGCCATTCAATAGGGAGAGTTGGTCAAACAATTGCATGCTAAAATAAAATTGACTGAGAACACGGCAGTGGATATGGTGATTTCCCAAGCCCAAGCATTGGAGGTGCATGAGAAGCTGGAATCAACCCAGCAAAACCTTTTGACTAAGGTAGAAGTTGTTCAAAACTATTATCGGGTGGCAAACCATTCTTTAAATAACATTTACATAAAGGAGAGAGAGGCCATTGCAGCTCAAGTTACATTCCAAGAGATCGTTTTAGCAGTAGCAAAGGATGAAGTTTCCAAGGTCACTAAATTGTCCCTTTCAGAACATACTCGAGGCGGTATAATACTGAAAACCTAGGAGGCCAATCTAGTTGAAAGGAAAAGGTTAGCCAGGGAAGTGAAGAAATCTTCTGAAGAAGCATTTTCTTCACTCGACAAAGATTCAATGGACATTGAAAGAGATAATATCCCTGAAGCCCTGGGGAAAATTGATATAGCAAAAAATCAACTTAATTCCAAGACAAGCATGGAAGAAGCTTGGGCTGAAATCCTGCAATTGAAACAAATTGATATCACCCAGATTAATAAGTGGATAGTCAATCCTAGTCTATGGCTACAGTCTATATCTTTAGAAACTAGAAGAATGGAGGATAGGATACCTCACATAGAAAATAAGTTATATACTTTTGAGGCGAATGACACAACAGAGCCTTCCAGGTTAGTGGTGCAGTTCGTAGGAAGATTTGTTCAATGTGTCGAGCAAGGAAGAGCCAGCACATATGGAAATAAATGATACAACGGGTGCATACTATTTACTCAGGTCATGATTAGAGGCTAGTTGTCTCCGAGCTGGAGGACAAGAAGAAGAAACGTCTATGCCAGTAGGTGAAGAGACAGAGAAGATGCAAATGAAACTCTTCAAATTTCACATATTGTAATATTTACTGTTTTTGAATTATGAGAATTCCAACCGCTTAGGGTTGAGATCATTTTTGTATAAATACATAGTTTGAACACTTGACACAAGCTGCTTCTTTCCGATTTTAATAGAGAGAACTCTCCTTTTGTGAGAATTAATACAAGTGTAGACAAGGATTCCGATTTTTGTGCAGTTTGAGTTATGTTTTCCTCTTGTATTCCATATTTCTAGTTTTCCTTATGTTATTCATTGATAAGTGAGTGGTTGCAATTTAGTACTACTACTAATGTGGTCACATTTTATCGGTTGTTTGATAAGCAAGCAGTTTTTCCTTTGTGTTTTCTATAAGTAAATACAAGACATGTGAGCTACTTGATTATTGTATCTCATATCCTTTCAAGGGTGCATTATTTAATTTTTTCTACTGTGAACAAGGTAAGATTCATCTTGCATTGATGCCTCATTTTGTTTAACAGTTTTGTAGGTCTCCCTCACATCATTTGATTTTATAAATCAAATCAGATGAAAAATTACAAGCTCTATCCTATTATGTCATTGTTTTCATTTGAGGATTAATTCTTATATAACTAACAGAAGAAAAAACACCTTTCAAAACATTCTTTTATATCTCTGATGCCTGACATTATTCTTTAGGCCTTAGGTTTAACCTCAGGAACAACGGGTCTAATGAATGTAGGGGCCACCTTCCATAGGGACATGGAAATTGTATTTGTGGGTGAAAAGGACAAGTTCATGGCTATATATCTAGATGACATCACCATCTTCTCCAAATCTGATGATGAGCATCTACAACACCTGGAGCATATTTTTCAAAAATGCAGAAGCTATGGAATCTCTTTGAATCCCAAAAAGTCCCATTTTTCTATATTAGAAGGAAAAGCGCTATGCCACATTATATCAATAGGGGAAATAAAAATAGATGCAAAGAGGGTTGATGTTATCCAGAAAATTCACATCCATAGGAATAAGAAGGTTATTCAATCTTTCATAGGCAAGATAGAATTTTTAAGGCACTTTATGCTAAATATTGTTGAAATCATAAGACCTATTACTAACATGTTGAAGAAAGATGTTGATATCAAATGGTCATAAGAGGTAAAATCATCCTTCCAGACGATTAAGCAAACTTTGTTTGAAGCCCCTGTGTTGGTTAGTCAATATTATTCCAAAGAATTCCTCATTTTCTCCTTTGCCTCCAAGGAAACTATTGTTGCAGTATCGTTGCAAAAGAATGAAGGGCATGAACATCTTGTTTCCTTCTTTAGTAAAGCGCTCCAAGATGTTGAACTGAAATATGATATATTGGAGAAGAAATCCTATGCATTGGTCAAAGCTTTGAAGGCCTTCAGGGTGTATGTTATGCAGCCCAACATAATAGCCTATGTTCCTAGCAGCAATGTGAAGGAAATTTTGGTTCAACCAAACAATGAAGGGAAGAGGGGAAGGTGGATTGTCAAATTGTTAGAGTATTACCTTCAAATAAATCCCACGAAGTTGATTAAGGGGTAGGGCCTTTCAAAATTGTTATCAGATTCAAACTACAAAGCATTGGAACTACCCCATACTTTCACCCAATCGGATGTGTCCATGATGCAGGTTGGGAAGGATAACATACAGGTATTTGAGAATTACTCTCTTTCACCCTGGTATAGAGATGTTGTGTACTTTTTGAAGCATCTATAATGTCCACCTGAATTGGAAAAATCAAAGGCTCGGTCTCTTAAATTGAAATCTGTAAAATTCTGCATCATAAACCAGAATTTGTATTGGAGAGATCTGGTTGGTATTCTACCGAAATGTCTAGATGAGGATGATCCTAAATAGGTCATAATAGATATGCACAGAGGGGTTTATGGAGGACACCAACATTGGAAAGATACATCCCTCAAGATTCTGAGTGTAGGATACTACTGACCCACCATCTTCTCTAATGTGTTTGCCATAGTCAAAACTTGTGAAGAATGTTAGAAATTTGTTGGAAAACAAAAATTTCTTTCACTACCCCTAAATCCATTCATTTCTAGTGGTCCCTTTCATCAATGGGGATTAGACTTTATAGATGATATAAACCCACCCTCCAATGGACAGCATAAATGGATTCTCACTACCACTGACTACTTCACTAAGTGGATTGAAGTTGTAGCCACCATGAATGTTACTGACAAGGTGATCATAAATTTCTTGGAAACAAATATCTTGGACAGATTTGGTTTCCCCAGGAAGTTAGTAACAGATAATTCCCAAGATTTCAATTCTAATTCCATGATCAATTTATGTGAGAGTTACAACATTGTCCTAACACAATCCACGCCCTATTACTCACAGGGAAACAGGCTGGTTGAATTATCAAACAAGACCCTTATCAGGATCATTAAGAAGCTACTGGCTAAAAACAAAAAGTCTTGGGATTCTAATCCTAAATATTTCTTGTGGGATGATAGGATCAGCACCAAGAAATCATTGGGAACCTCACCATTTCAGCTAGTTTATGGGGTAGATGGTGTTTTTCCTACTCAACTTTTTCTACCAGTCTTAAAATTTTTACAAGAAGAAGTTGAGGAACCTAATGGAATCCAGAGAAGAATTTTTAAGATTATTGAAGTGTAGCAGAAGAAGGAAGCATTAAATAAAAGGACTGATGCATACCATAGAAAATTCAAGGTAGCCTTTGATAGGAAAACCAAAAAGGAAATCTTTCAAGAAGGAGACCTGGTCTTGAGGTGGAATGCCAAGAGGGAGGAAAAGCCTAAGCTTGGTAAGTTCAATAATATTTGGTTTGGTCATCTTATAGAGCAAGTTGTATGTTGGGAAAAGCACAACCCAACCAAAAAAGCAAGTGCTAGAACTTGGGAATCCTACACCCAATGTCACCTCGATGTAGGTCCCGCACTTCAAGGGTGACTAGGTCACTCTAGGGAGGCCATCTCGGTGACCCTAGGGGGAATGAGATGGAGATGGATAGAGATGGAAGTGGATCCCCTAGAGGTCAAGTCTAAGTGGATAAGGTTGTTGTAAGAACTTGTCTGCAGAAAACTATCTCAGCCTTATGGTTGTAACATTCAACGTATTACAGCAAGAAAATCAGTGACTAAAAACCCCTCAAACTTTTCCAAAAAGTGAGCTAGACCAAGAAGAATAAGTGTGCAAAGTTTGAGCAAAATCCAATGGTTGATAAGAGGGTTATTCAAGCAAATGAGTTAGGGTTTTTGCAACCCTAATGGTTGAATATGTAATTTTATAAGAGTAGCAAGAATTATCCCCTTGATGGGGATTTGCTTGTGGATGTGAGGTGCTCAAGGCACAAGGAATACAATCCACCTTGCAAGAAGTAAAAATGACCAAAAATCATGGTTCCCAATGAAATATTTTATTTCTCCAATGCAAGATTAGTTCCTTTAGTTATGGGTTAATGGGGTCAAGAAGAAAGATCTAGGTTTACTAAATCCTTGGTGGTGTAATCCCTCTTACTTCCCAAGGAAAGTAACCTAGATAGGGTTTGAAGATGAGGGGTGTAAATCCTCTTACTTCCTCAACTAAACCCTTGCAAAACAATTTTAAAAGCTTAACAATTATGGTGGAAACTAGGATAGGGGTGTATGCCCTTATACTCCCTATCTAGACTTGGCCAAAACCACCTTATCTTGAATCATAAATGATAATAACAAAGTAAGGAAACCATACCATTCAAGAAAAAGCATTTAGGTGCCAAAGTAAACCTCCATAAAAGCAAGAGAATGACCTCCAAGAGATAGCACACCATCATCATCATCACACCATAACCAAAAAGCATTATTCCATAGAACAAGAGGAAAAATACTCCAAGTGTAGCGAAAATTTCAGACCAATACTTTGTTGACGATTAAAATCGCAATGATGAATGCCACCCGCAAAGGATTGCTAAAAGTGATATTATTTAATTATGATAATAATATAATACTAGTAGGTGGGACCCCCTTGTATACTAGAGGTGCAAGGATAGACATATTACATTTATATGTTGTTGTTGTTACGATGTTGCATACACAACCCTACATTTTTGGATGCAATCTTGGTTTCATTTGATGTGATAAATGGGTGGTTGATGCATTGTGGATAGATTTTGTTGATATTTACTTACGGTATAGGGAAGTCCTATGGTCATGAGGATCATGATGTTCAAAGGTGTTATGTTTTTTTTTAACAGAAACAGAAACAAGATTTATATATAGAAATGCGTGACCGAAGTCGCTAGTGTACAAAAAAGGGGGGGTTGGATCGAAGACCCAACATCTAGAGTACCAAGTGCTTTTTACATCGACATTGTTTACAATACTTTAGTTGGTTATTTAGTAGAGACTTACAAGTCTAGTTATTGCTTGCAGACTGTTATATGGCATAGCCATTATTACAAAAAAATAGGATTGTAGATGGATCTTACTTCTTCATTTCCTATGAATGTTGGGCTGGAACTTCTTTAGAGGGCATGTCTAGAGAAACATTCAGATTGGGGAGGATCGGAGCATCTCTGGTCTCACCTTCCTCGATGCTTATTTGTCCTATCTCTACCTGGGCTTGACTTCCTTGTGCTTTCTCCAACCTTTCCCCTTGACTTCTCAAGTATTCAACCTCATCCTGGAGCTGGATAATCATGGCTCGATGCTGAGAGAGAGTTTCTAGAGTGAAATTCATGGTGGTTCTATGTGCGTCCAGGCGCAATGCCAGGTGTTGGGTTGTGAGGAAATTTTCTCCAACCTCCTCCTCCTTGTGATCTTCCTGAATTCGGCGTTGGTCCATGTTGGTTGTGTCTTTGATAGAAAAAGGCTAGTTGAAGAGATTGTCGTGTCCTTCTCCTGTGCTTTCCCTTCTTCTGCTATGAATGATGTTTTGCTAGATTTGTTTGGCGATGATCAAGTATGCTTTGACCTATGAAATTCTGCCT
>SNQJ01S0308398.1:0-10052 GCA_010110895.2 Picea sitchensis
TATGTTGTGTATATGATTTCATGTTTAGATTTTGAAGTCTGAAAGAGAAGTAGGAATGAGTTTCAATTGTTTCTCTATCTGAACAAGGATTCCTGCAAGGAGTGCATTCAAAGTGTTCGCAAGGAGTGTGTTTACAAAGGGTTAAGATAGAGATAGCTTTTGTTCTGATTCACTCCGAGGTGCAGACAGGCATAGAAGCCGTGTGAGGAGTGGGCAGGTTGAACAAAATTTCAAGGTTGTGACCCTGAGTGAACTGTTGAGAGACTGTTGTTGCAAGTGTGTGCAGAGTCGAAAGGATTCAGCACTTAGAAGTGTTCGAAGGTTTCCGCAAGGAGTGCACACAAGAGTCTTTTCTAAGACTCAGAGGTATAAGAAAGATCAGGAAGGATAAGGACTTCAAAATTGTTGAAGAACAACGCAGGGAAGCTATGACTGGAAGTTTGTAAGAAGCGTTGTAAGTTTACACATAGGTGAACAAGTTGTGAAGGAGTACTTAGTTCATTTTGGTAGAAGTCATCAGGAGGAACGGACGGTCGGAATTCTCCAAGGAGAATATGTGAAGTTCCATGAGCCATCAGATATCACAGAGGAGTAGGGGAGATACGACGAAGTATTCCTAAAGAGTTAAAAGCTTGGGAGTGGTAGGACCATAGATCCAAAACATAAGGACCATTGAATCTACACGTGGAATTCCATATCGGGGTTTTGTGGGTGGAAGTCTTGTGAACATTACAACGAGAATTGTGATATCATGAAACACGATATCCCGATAGCTAAGTGGAATTGTGTGGGCCATAGAGAAGTCAGTCAGTGGACAGCTGGTACACCATTTTAGAGTTTCATGGGGTGAAGTCCCAAACTCATTTCATCAGGATTCGCGATACTACGAAGTCTGAAATCCTGATAGAGGTGATGTGGCGTTGAAAAGTCAAACTCGCGAGTGCATCGGAGTTTCGGCATATCGAAAGTTGGGAGTCAGGGAGACAAGTTGTTCGATATCGTGGGTACCGAAATCACTATAGGAAAAATCCTGAGGGAAAAGGGGAAGGTTAGCGTTGACTGTTGTCGGGTTTCGGGGATTCAAGAGACCAACACTCGACCCACGAATTCGCGAAAGCACGCATTCTGATCTCCTAAGTGAAAAAGGGGGATCCCACGAGGATTGTTGTGGGTGAAGATTCCCTGATAGGGAAATAGAAGAACCGTCTAGAGTTCTTTGGGCCATGTGGAAGGAAAGATCCTGTGGGCACGCGGACTGTCCAAACTACAGGTTGAGAGGTAGCGGACGTGTGTACCAGTTTGGTATCAGAGCACAGAAAGGTTCTTTTCTTTCTGTAGCAGAGTGAAGAGAATTCACCATGCCACCAAGGAGAAGAGACATGCAGACACCCGATCCACCAGAGGATAGGGAAATGCCAAGAAGAAGAGGCAGGAAGATGATAGATCCAGCGATGGAGAGAGAAATGCATGATCTACGAGCCAGACTCGAAGTCATGGAGACAACACAAAGACACACAGTCAGTGTGGGGGATCTCAGTGATTCCAAAAGTGAAATTGAGGCTGAACGAGAAGAAGAAGTTGCAACTGAAGATGCATCAAACGAACGTTTGATCAGAGGTATTGCAAGGATGGGTGTAAGAGAAAAGATGGACATTCTAGTTTATGAGGGAAACTTGGATGTAGAGGAGCTTCTAGACTAGATTTGATCTCTAGACACATACTTCAACTATGAAGATGTCAAAGAGGACAAGAAAGTCAAGCATGCTATCACAATATTGAAGGGACATGCAACATTGTGGTGGGATGAACTACAAGTTGACAGACACTGCAAGGGAAAGCAGAAGATCAAAAGCTGAGATAGAATGATCGCGAAGATAAAGGTGAAATTCATCCCTAGGGATTATCAAATCACTGTGTTCAGGAGGATGCATAACTTGAGACAGAAGATGATGATAGTAAAAGAATATACCCAGGAATTCTACAAGTGAACATTAGGGCAGGTCATCGGGAGAGCGATGATGAAAAGGTAGCCAGATACATGAATGGACTGAGATATGATATCCAGGATGATATGAGCATGGTAACCATATGAATGGTGGGATATTCTTACCAGATGGCTCTGAAAGCTGAGGAGAAGCTGAGCCGAAAGTAGAGTTAGAGAGGCCAAGGAAGAAGTCAACCCAGAGGCAAATCAGTTTCCCAGGATAAATATCAGAAGCCCAAAGAGAACTATAAGAAGCCTCAGACTCAAACTGAGAGAGGTGGAACCTCACAATGAGGACAACATATTGAGCAGAGAGGAGATTATGCTGACAATAACACCTTTCCTCGTACTGGAGGTAGAGGAAGAGGAAGAGGTGGAGTAATAACATGCTTCACATGTGGGAAGAATGGGCACAAGTCTTATGAGTGTCTAGATAAGAAGAAATAAAGGGGAGAAGCTCACATCGCTGAAGAACATAGGCGGGATGTTGAGGTGGAATATTGTTGATGATGAAAAAAGTCCTTTTGACACCCGAGAAGGAGGTGGAAACTTCAGTCCAAAGGACCAGACTTTTCAGGACTGCTTGCAAGACCAAGGATAGGGTATGCAAGGACATTGTAGATAGTGGTAGAATGGATAATCTCATTTCGACGGGGATGGTAGAAAAGCTGGAGCTGGAGATGATTGATCATCCAAGTCCATACAGAGTTTCATGGCTACAAAAAGGACACCAGGTAACTGTCACTAAACAATGTTTAGTTGAATTCAAGATAGGAGGATATAATGATAAGATCTTATGTGATGTCATTCATATGGATGTTTGTCATCTATTGTTGGGTAGACCATGGAAATATGACAAAAATGTGATTCATGATGGGAGAATGAACACATACACCCTAGAGAAGAATGGGAGGACTCACATGTTACTTCCAATCAAGGATAAGGAGGTCATGCCAAAAGTAAGAAACACAGTACTTCTCATGAGTGGGAAGGAACTTCTTACCGAGGTTATGAAGAAGGAGGATCCACAGTTCATTGTGTTCATAAAGCCTAGAATTGTTCTGACTAGCACAAGGGTAGATGATTTACAACAGGAAGTTCAGGAACTACTGGAAGAGTTCGCTGACATAGTAGTGGATGAATTACCTCATTCATTTCCACCGATCAGAAGTGTGAGTCATCACATTGATCTCATACCAGGAGCCAGTTTACCAAACAAATCCACGTACATGTTGACGCTGCAAGAGAATGAAGAAGTTAAGAGGCAATTCTAGGAGTTGTTGGACAAAGGATTGGTCAGGGAAATCTTGAGTCCATGTGTTGTTCCAACAGTACTCAGTCCGAAGAAAGATGGATGTTGGACGATGTGTACTGATTCGAGGGTGATTAACAAGATAACCATCAGGTACAGATTTCCATTGCCGAGGATGGATGATCTAATGGATTTCTTGGGTGGAGCAAAGTATTTTTCAAAGATTGATTTGAAAAGTAGTTATCATCAGATCCGCATGAGAGAAGGTGATGAATGGAAGACAACATTCAAAACCAACGAAGGGTTGTATGAATGGCTTGTTATGTCGTTTGGCTTAAAAAATGCACCGAGTACCTTCATGAGGTTGATGAACGAAGTCCTGAGGGAGTTCATCGGAAAATTTGTCATTATGTATTTGGATGACATACTGGTTTTCAGTAAAATAGTGGCAGAGCATCTGAAGCATTTAGCTACAGTGATGCAGAGGTTGCAGTAGGAGAAGCTGTTGATAAACATGAAGAAGTCCTCATTCTTGAAGACATAGCTCATTTACTTGGGGTTTGTTATTTTGACAAATGAGTTGAGGATGGATCCAGATAAGGTGGAAGTGATCAAGAATTGGCCATCACCAAAAAATGTTTTTTAGGTGAGAAGTTTTCACGGATTGGCTAGTTTCTACCAAAAATTCATCAGTAATTTCAGTGGAATTACCACAGCAATGATGGATATAGTGAAGAAAAGACACAAGTCTTTTCACTGGAAAGAGGAGGCCGAAAAGAGTTTTAATCTATTGAAGAGGAAGATCACGGAACAATCATTTTTGGTGTTGCCGGATTTCCAGAAGACATTTCAGGTGAGATGCGATGCAAGTGGATTTTCAATTGGGGTAGTCTTGAGTCAGGAAGATAGGCTGATAGCATACTTCAGTGAGAAGCTGAATGAAGCGAAAGTGAAGTACTCCACTTATGATAAGTATTTTTATGCTATCATACAGGCATTGAAGAAATGGAGGCATTATTTGATCCCGAAAGAGTTTGTCCTATAGAGTGATAATCATGCATTACGGGTTGTGACTCAACAGAAGAAGTTGAATCAGAGACATGTCAAATGGGTTGAGTATATGAAGAATTTCACTTTTGTGATTAAACATATTTCTGGTACTGCTAACAAAGTTTTTGATGCTTTGAGCAGGAAGTGTTTGCTATTGCAGGAGTTCAGAGTCAAAACATTGGGTTTTGATGATCTCAAGAACATGTACGTTGATGATCCAGATTTTGAGGAGGCGTATGAAGCAGCTGAGAATCCAATTCTCAAGGATATAAGACAATGGATAGAGTACATGATCTAGGAGGGATTACTGTTTATAGGTAATCAATTGTGTATCCCGAAATGCTCCATGAGAGAGAATTTGCTAAAGTAGAAACACAGTGGAGGATTGGTAGGGCACTTTGGTCACGAAAAGACGTTTGCAAAATTGAATGAGTCATATTTTTGGTTGGGAATGCGAGAAGATGTCAAGATATTCATAGACATATGCAGGATTTGCCAGCATTCAAAGGGAAGGAGACAAAATGCAAGATTTTATCAACCATTGCCCATACTCGAGAGGCTGTGGGATGTAGTTAGCATGGATTTTGTATTGGGGTTGCCAAGAACACAAAGATGTGTTGACTCAATATTTGTGGTGGTGGATAGATTTTCCAAGATGGCACACTTCATTCCATGTTAGAATACCAGTGACGCAACTCACATTGTGAATCTATTTTTCAAAGAAGTCATTAGACCTCATGGCTTACCAAGAAGCATAGTTTTGGATTGAGACACCAAATTCATAGGGAATTTTTGAGGACCTTATGGAAGAAGTTGGGAACTAACTTGTCATTTAGTTCGGCTTATCATCCTCAGATGGATGGACAAATAGAAGTGGTCAACAGAAGTCTGGGAGACTTATTAAGAAGCTTGGTGACAGAGCATTACAGCCAGTGGGACAACATATTACCACAGGCAGAGTTTTTTTATAATGACTCGGTTAATAGGAGCACAGGGAAAAGTCCATTTCATATTTTCTATGGCACGCAGCCGAGGGGAATTTCTGAACTAAGGGATTCAAAACAGACTGCGACTAGGAGCGCTAGTGCAGAAGAATTCACCAAGGCGATGAAAGAACTTCACATCCAGGTGAAGGAGCGATTGCAGAATTCAAGCCAAGAATATAAGTGCAGAGTCGATCAACAAAGGAGAGAACTTCAGTTTGAAGTTGGTGACTTGATTCTGGCACATTTGAGAAAGGAAATATTCCCGAGGGGAACATACAATAAGCTAAAGATGAAGAAAATCGGGCCATGTAGAGTCTTGAAGAAATTTTGGGCAAATGCTTATGAGATTGAATTACCCAATGGGATTGGAATTTCTCCGATATTCAATATCTCTGATTTGTACCCATATAAATTTGAGGAAACAGGGACTGGAGAAGAGCAGCCATTGATCCAGTGGACAAAGTAGATGTCACTGGAAGAAAAGCCGCAGATCGAGTGCATACTGGATAAAAGGGTGAGTAAGAGGACTAGGTGGAAATAATACTTTGAGTATCTGGTCAAATGGAAAGACCATCCAATTGAAAATGCCAACTGGGAGAACGAAATGGAGATCCAGAAGCATGGACAGACCATGCGTGAACTCATGGACAGGAGCCCATGAAAAGTTTCAAGAGAGGGAGTATGATGCAGGAACATCGCCAACATCAAGCGAGCCAACGTGGAAGCGAAGGCCAGCTAGACAAGCCAGCACAAATTTTGAATTTCTCTTGGAGTTGATGCACAAGCATAAATGTGGCAATTTAATGAAGCGCACTTGTATAATGTAAACAAACATTGAGCGATTTTCTCCCATCCTTAGTAGGTAGAAGGCATTTAAAGTAGTTAATGCAAGTAGGTAGATTTTAATTTTAGATTAGACTATTTGAGAGTGCAAGAGGGAAACGGGATATAGACACCCTCATTGTGTATTGTAACAGGATTGAAGCATTGGAGCATAGGAGAAGCAGAGAGCTGTGTAAGAACACCCATGTACAAATATTTGAATTAATAGAAGAGTTTGATTCAAATTCATGGTTTTGGGTTTGTTCTCTTTGTATTGATGTTAATGACAGGATCATGAATGTTTGCTTCTTATTATACATTTTCTTTATATGTTGTGTATACGATTTCATGTTTAGAGTTTGAAGTCTGAAAGAGACGTAGGAATGAGTTTTAATTCTTTCTCTATTTGGACAAGGATTCCTGCAAGGAGTGCATTCAAAGTGTTCGCAAGGAGTGCGTTTACAAAGGGTTCAGATAGAGATAGATTTTGTTCTCATTCACTCTGAGGTGCAGATAGGGACAGAAGCCGTGCAAGGAGTGCGCAGGCTAAACGGAATTTCAAGGTTGTGAACCTGAGTGAACTGTTGAGAGACTGTTTTTGCAAGTGTGGGCAGATTCGAAAGGATTCAACACTTAGAAGTGTTTAAATGTTTCCACAAGGAGTGCACGCAAGAGTCTTTTCTAAGACTTAGAGGTATAAGAAAGCTCAGGAAGGATAAGGCCTTTGAAATTGTTGAAGGACAGTGTAGGGAAGTTGTGACTGGAAGTTTGTAAGAAGCGTCATAAGTTTGCGCACAGGTGAACAAGTTTGTGAAGGAGTACTTAGTTCATTTTGATAGAAGTCATCAGGAGGAACGGACGTTCGGAATTCTCCAAGGAGAATACGCAAAGTTCCATGAGCCATCAGATCTCACAGAGGAGAAGGGGAGATATGGTGAAGTATTCCCAAAGAGTTCAAAGCTCAGGAGGGGCAGGACCGTAGATCCGAAACATAAGGACCGTTGAATCTACACGTGGAATTCCATATCGATGTTTCATGGGTGGAAGTACCGTGAACACTGCAACGGGAATCACGATATCATGAAACGCAATATCCCGACAACTAAGTGGAATTGTGTGGGCCACGGAGAGTCAGTCAATGGATATGTGGTACACCATTTTGGAGTTTTGTGGGGTGAAGTCTCGAACTCGTTGCATCAGGATTCACGATACCGTGAAGTCTGAAATCCTAATAAAGGTGACGTGGCATTGAAAAGTCAAACTCATGAGTGCATCAGAGTTTCGGCATATTAAAAGTTGGGAGTCGGGGAGACAAGTTGTTCGATATCAAGGGTACTGAAATCATGATAGGAAAAATCCCAAGGGAAAAGGGGAAGGTCAGCGTTGACTGTTGTTGGGTTTCGAGGATTCAAGAGACCAACACTCAACCCACGGATTCACGAAAGCGTGAATTCCGATCTCCTAAGTGCAAAAAGGGGATCCCATGAGGATTGTTGTGGGTGCAGATTTCTCGATAGGGAAATAGAAGAACCGTCTGGATTTATTCGGGCTGTGTGGAAGGAAATATCCTGTGCGCACGCATATTTTCTGACCTGCGGGTTGAGAGGTAGCGGGCATGTGTACCAACTAACAAGCCACAAGAACTAAATTGTCAAAGGAGAATCATAACTAGAGCTATAATAAAAAAGAACTCTTCGACTTTAAGGAAAGTCGAGTATTTCTTTCATAATTTTTAAGGTTATAGGAGGGTCACAAACATACCAGAGTGAACAGGTAGGGATGCCTAATTTCCACCTCGTGGTTACCTATGTGCATTCAAATCTTCTCTCATGAAGTAAATACAAAAGTTCTTGTGGGAACAGAAAAAATGAAAAGACTATGTGAATGCCGATGGAATGACATTTAAACCTAAGAGAACCCTTATTACACAGAGTAAAGGAGGCCAGTATGATGTATGGATCTTCCCATCCGAGGAGGATTAGTTTTCATGCGCCTATTTGCTAAGGGGTCAAGTGAAACCATCATTTTTCTCACTCACAGAAGAATTCATTAAAGGTCAGACCCAAGCTTTAACTCACACCTGTTGAGATTTTGACCTCACACTAAAGGCACATGAACTAAGGAGGGTTAGGCGAACTACATCTATCGTGATACCTGTTAGTATCTCATCCAAAGAGAACCATCGTTTAGTTGAGATATCACACAGTTTAGTTAGGGTTAAGTGAATTTGTTCAGATGGAGTCTCATAGTTATAAGCTCTTATATAAATAGCGACTGACAGATCAGTAACCAACCATGGGACTTAGTTTAGAAGCTTGAACTATAAAGAACAATTCTAGTACTTACATTAAGCCTACAACCTATTTTCTAAGGTAAGTATCCCGATTTACATTAGGCTGTGGATCGTTTTGAACCTTGTCCCTTTTAAAAGACTATTGAGATCCCCTTGCGTATAAGTTTAAGAATTATTTTTGCGTAGAGAAGAATTCTAGGATCATGAATCCTAAGTCCTCCATATTCTAAGTTCATTATAGTATATATATGATACTTATGAATGTTTGGAATATTTAGGACTTATGGAATTGTTAGAGTAATGGGTGGTTATCTCAGCATGACCTAGATCCCTATGTGTTGGGCTAGATAACAATGTCATGGATAACCATAATATAAGAAACTTATTAGAGTTTAATAGTGGCGGAAAATTTTTCATCTTATCCTAAGAACGAATCTATCGAGTTAATTAGGATTAATGTTTCGTAGTAGAATTTTTTTTTTATGTCAAAATTTAGGTATATTACAGGAACCCAACAGGGAAAACCACCAACTCTTTTCTCATTAATAAAAATTTCTTTTGCAAAACTGTTTTCAATCTAAAACTTGATGGAGAGACATTCCCCAAGTTTCTTCAGCTACAACTGAAGGGATTTTTCCACACCCCGTTTATCAGCTACAACTGGAAGGATGCACCCACACCATCATTCACCAGTACCAATTGGTAGGAGGCTTCGACACCCTGTTTAGTCATCCACAACTGACAAGGAAGAATGAACTCCCTTTGTTCACCAACACCAATTGGTAGGAGGCTTCGACCCCCTGTTTAGTCAGCTACAACTGAAAAAGAATCACCAAATTCCCTACAGGCTCCAGCCTACCCTTGCACCACCCAACCAAACTTAGTTTATAATGCAATTCAATCTCTTCTCCTCTTCATCAAATTTGACTCATGCAACCATTGTTGTACTTTCTACTTGTCTCCTCCAACCTCTTCTTGTATGGTCTTCTGGTTATCTACGTTCAAACTTCGTCTCTTGCTCTCTAGCTTTTTACTTTATTTAAAACTTGAGTCTTGGAACAACTTTAACACTAATGACATTTTCTTCAATTAATGATCTTCTTTTAAACTTTAGCTAAAAGCCTTCAACACTTTCTTGACTTCTAAAAATGATCTTTTGATAAGAAACCCCAAGCATCTCCCTTCCTTAGTTTGGTTACTTTATACCAAACTTCTTGACATCAAATTATGTTGATATAGCTGGACTCCTTTGCTTCTTTGATCTTCAAATATTACATTATGAATCACATACGAAGATACACATTGCTTTCAATACATGTTCAAGTATATATATATATGTGTAAACTTTTGAATACGAAATATTATGAATTTTCACAAAAGCCACGTGCCTCTTTATTAATTTTTAATAACTATGTAACTCTTCATTTGGGCATTTTCAACACAATTAACATTTGAACAACCATATTAATTAAATAATTTTTATTTGACATTTTCAAATATAATGAGTAAATACCATGGGCTTCTAAATACCATGGGAGAATACCGCTTTCACTTTTTCATCCATTTTTTACCTTTCTTCCTTTTTAATCCAACCTCACTTTAATAATAAAGCTTCTTTTTAATATTAAACTTTTCATTTTTAAAACTTAAATCTTCTTTAATTTT
>SNQJ01S0308399.1:0-10052 GCA_010110895.2 Picea sitchensis
ATCCTGTTGTTAGTCTCTGAACAAGAGTCTCTTCGATAGTCATCCTGGAAAGTATTCCAAAAGGGAAGAAAACAAAAACCAAGGTGTAAGTCTTCCCACGGTATAGAAATCATAGTCATGGCTTCAAGGATAGCCTCATCTGATGGAAATTCAATATCCGATAAATCGCGCGAACAAGGAGGGTCGACAATCCAAAAGGGAAAAAATAACTCACCATAATCCATATGATGATGATGGTTTTGGCCAAGACTGGAAGAGTCTATCAATGAGGAATCAAAAGCACGAGGGCTTGAGGATCTACAAATAGTGAGATCAGACTCAAAAGGAGACTCAAGATCACTCAGGCCAAGAGGAGGAAGCAAGGGATCCCATGCCCCCATTGGATAAACCAATGGATCAATTTCTGAGACCAAGTCTTGAGAAGGAAAACATTAGTGAACAAGTTCCTGCTTAGGAGAAATTGAACACCGAGGATAAAATTACAAATAATTTATCTGTGGCAAGGTAGAGTCTACATGAATACTAGGAACATATAAAGGGGCATCTTGAACTAGCGTCGAATTAGGATGGTGATTATCATATTCCAACTGGTTGATAGTGACAATGCTTCCATTATGAGGGAAATGCATCACCCAAAAGAACATAGACACCAAAACGTTCATAGCATATACATAATCATGCCCGGTAAGCATATTGAAATCTAATTGGTCTTACACCACTATAACATTGACAAGGACAATCTTCCCATCTAAAGAGATAGGTAACTGAGGAAGAACCCCCAAATATTCACTAGGACGTCTGTTAAAAGCCAACAACTCATGGGAAGAATACACAAGCTGGAGAGAACCCAAAGATTTCCAAGTCAAGGAGGATAAAATACTTGTGGAGGCTCGTTCATCTACAATACATCGATAAATGTTTTTTGAATTAAATTCAACCCTTATTTGAAAGGGTATAGAAGAAGTAAGGAGAGGATCAACAATGTCATTCCAATCAAATGAAACCACCCTAGGACTTGGAGGGGGCATGCTCGAAATGAGCTGAATGCCCCCTTGTTCTGAAAGTACTAAACTATAAATGCTAAAAACATAGTTTGTAGACACATCACTCACCAAGAGAAGAGTGGGAGCAGCTGAAGATTGCATCGGTGTGACAACTTTGGTAGACTCGACACTCTCCAAGATAAGAGTAGGATCTACTGAAGTTTGCATCGGTGTGACCACTTCCTCAACCACTAGTTGAATAGGTTGCAAGACAACATGGTATGAAGGCACATCACCCACCAAAAGAGGAGTGGGATCAATCGAAGATTGCATCAGAATGACCACTTCATCAACCAAAGGATGAATAGACTATGAGTAAACCTTAGAAGATTCAGAATAAGAAGAGCTTGTATATAGGGACCACAATCTTCATGCCTCTGGAAGGCCAAGGCATACATGAGTAAGGTGATCTCCCTTGCAAAGATTACAAAGGAACTTAGTCTTACATCATATCCATCTAGGTTTCTCAATAGAATCAATGCCCCCTGCATGACTAGTAGTGGATGGTTTCTTGTTCTCAACATGACCTGTAGAGGTTGTTGACAACTCTCCAACATCACTAGCATAGGTTGGTTGTTGAAATCTATTATGACTTGCAGGGACTAGATTCTCTCCCCCATCATGACTTGCAGTGGTTGGTTTCACATCTCCAACATGATTAGCAAAGTTTGGTGATGGGTCGATAACATGACTCGCAGAGGCGATAGACCTATCACTAGTATGACTAGCAGAGATTGTAATTTTTTCCCCAGCATGACCTACAGAGGATGGGTGTTTGTCTTCAACATGACTTGCAAAGGTTGATGACCTATCTCCAACGTGCCTCATATAGGTTGGTGATTTCTTCTTGTTATTATTCTTCTTTTTATTTCACGTAGACCTCTAATTACTAGTATCTATACTTTCATCAGAGAAGGTAGAAGGAGGAGAAGACTTTTTCGATGAAAGAACATCAACATGATGCCCATGACATACGGTTCTTAACTAAGAAGCATCAAGATCTTATGAGACATTTGGAATGGTACCCAACCAAACCGATAGTCCCACATTCAACCCAAGAATGTACAAAGTGTCCATCAAAGGGACACTAAAGTTTCCGAAGAGAGGAAAATCAAAAGGATACCCTTTCGAAGGGGTTCCTTGGTTGGTATCATCAAGAAAAATTTCCATGAATATCTTATGCATATGTTCTTCCCTTGCAGGATTGTTCAAGTCCGTAAAAGTCTCACACCCTGACTCTAGTGAACCATTGGTATAAAAAACAATGACTATAAAGAGGCAGATCCACGTTTCAAAGAGGAAGACCAAAAATTCCTCACGAGAACTGAGGAATTTTCTTTGTATCTCTCACCTAAGGTCTACCACCTTAGGTGAAAGATACAAATAAATGACTGACTAACTCACTATGGAAAACTAGGGAGCACAAAGAACACTACTAAGAATAAAAGACTAAAAAGATACAAACCAAAAAAATTCCCTTTTGAATACTTTCAACTGAGGGAGATGAAGTCTGAATAGTCCAAATCATTCACAAAGGAAAACAACTAGCCAGGAGAAGAAGTTACCGAGACCTTTGACTGACGGGCCCTTCGGGTTTCTCCTAGAGAATACAGAGTCTACCTCAGGTACCATGATACAGCCATTGTAGTCTCTTGTGTGTCAAACTATATAATGGAAACTAGGTCACCAACCTGTAATCAACAACTAAAGGGTGTACAGTCGACAACCGGGTGAGTTTATGGGTAGGGTAACTAAGCCCAAAGATCCTCGTGATGCCTGAAATGTAATAGAGCCAGAATCACTCTTAGAGTATTTTGGATGGATCCAAGTGTCTTAGAGGTCTGACATAAGTCGGTCCAATAACGCTACAGGAATCACCCCCAATACAGACTCTCCCAAATGCGTTTTTAGGATCAGGAGTGGATATCTTTGTCATCATTCTCCATGCGGCCTCATGCTTGACTCCTGTGTTAGAGGAGCTTCCCGGATTGAGTAATTACAAAGTGGATTTTTCACACCCTAGTACAAACGCCTTAGTTAATTTTTGGTTGTCCTTGGAGAGTTTACTTCCCCACACCTAATCCAAGCCCTATCCTAAGCTATTGGTGAACCCTAAAAAAAGTGTTACTAATATATTTTAGATTAACACATTCGTTTTAGGGGCTTTTCTTACTCAAGGGATGGAAGTGAAACTTATGTTGTTTGAGACTCTTACAAAAATGAAACTTATAAGAACACTGGAAAAAAATACTTTACACTAATCCTTCAAATGAAAAAGAGTTTCAAGGAAGAAAAAACATGAACAATCCTTGAAATTTAAAAATGCAATCTTTTCTCCTTTCCATGCAAAATGCACAATGCAACATTCGAATGAAACAAAAGAGCAAATGAAAGGATTTTATTTATTATTTTTCTTTTGAAATGATTTCAAGATGAGAAGAAAACACAACCCTATGCTAATTTCTTTTTCTTTTTCAAATAACAATGCAAAACAAATAGAAAGAAAGAAGGAGACCTAAACAACTAAGTTTTTTTTTTTCCCCTTCCAATCAAATCATAACTAATAAAAGATGCTAAAATAAATTGCAGAATACGGGATTCATGGCTAAAAATAAGCCAAAAATTCAAGCTAAAAATTCATTTTTCTTAAAAATTCAATCTAAAAACTCATTTTTCTTAAACATTCAAGCTAAAAATAAGCCAAAAAAGATAAGAAACATAGAGAGACAAGATGATTTATTTTTTTATTTCATAAACATTCCGAGCATGCAAATTGTCTCAACCCCAAACAATAAAGGCTTCTAGAACTCAGGAAGACCTAGGAGCCACAAGTTTAATGTAGGAAAGGAAAATATTTTGAAAACATTCTCTAAAACAACATAGATGCGTGTTGTGCATGGATAGCCTGCGTATGTACGAGGGCTATATATAATGCATACCATGTATGTATGTGTGTTGTATAGAGAACATGGAACGTACACCTCTATAAAGTTTCAAAAAAAGAAAATTTTTGGACAAACAACTTGGGCAAGAGAAGCTAGTAGGCACCTGGAAGGTGACCAGAGACCCAACCCAACTCAGAAAACTCAGAAAACTAAGAAAGAAACTGAAAAAAACGACTCAAACCAAAATCTCCCACTAAGACCCTAGAGAGACTCCCGAGTGGAGTCGCCAATTCTACTAGCAGGGAAAATCTCCCTATTACTATACTGGGTTGGAGTATAGGAAAAGCATTGATCTCCCTTAAAAGACAATCCTATTTCTAAAATAACCCAAACAATCTGAACTTAAAAGATAAGAGAAGGAAAATAGGGTTTACCTTAGGTCCTTTCGACTGGTGTTGACCTCCTCCTCCTTTGTAGTTTCTTGGGTTGTTGGTCTTGTCCCAAAGATGACCTGCAAACAATTTAGACAACAAAGCTACAGGATATTCTATCTCTACTTATCACTGTTAGGGTTCAGATACCAATGTGAATGCATTAATCAAATAAGCACAAAAACACAATATTTGGAACAAAAACATAATTGTTTTATTCAGATTTGAAGATTATAAAAAGTTACAACCTTCTCATTGGAAGATGCTCCATGAACCTGGTCCAGGATCTTCTTACTGTTGGTCCAAGTGCATCATTCTCGTAATACCTCTCACAATAAACTTATATTCTTGGGAAGTAAGGAATAGATTGTATAGGGAGAGGGATGGAGGGGGAATGTTGAGGCCAAATCTCAAAAAGGGTTGCAAAGATTGGGATAAAAGAGGAAGGGATTTTGGCAGAGTTTATCTGCTCTAATGTTTGATTGTGGAATGAGACCCCAATACCTCCTTTTATATGACAAGAGTATAGTTATTCGGTTTGGGGATGAGATACAATAGGTGAATTGGCTGGGAAACCCTCGATATCCCATAAACTCTGTCAAATTCCTTGCAACTTTTGGAGGTAAACACAGTCTTTTTGTATGCAGCTAGCATATGTACGCAGCCTGTCTAGTATGCAACTAGCATATGTACATGGGAAGTAGTGCAGTAGGGCATGCACATGCTCCAAAAAATGGTTTTCTAAAGAGAGATACTCAATAATATTTTGGCAAATTGTGCAAGTAGAAAGGCCAATGCCATGTATGCATAGGTAGGGCATTTTAGGGATATAAGAGTCTTTGTATTTTTGGTTGTTGAAACACCTTACCTAGCTTAGGAATCCTTTTCGCTGGTGGATTTTTAGCCCCGACTTAGGGGTGACCCATTGATGGGAGTTTATGAGAAGCAAAGTCTATAGCTGGGAGGACTGTTTGAGGTCTTCACATAGTTGGGGATTATTTACAAAAGATAAGTTTATTCTATGTATTTATTTAATGACTGTGTGAATAAATGTATATGTTGTTATGGGTTTTTCCTATAATATTATGCATGTCTAGATATTTGTTGTGGTCTGTATAATTCTGTGCATATGTAGAGCATGTTATTTAAAATTAAGGGTATCATAGTTGGTAATTTCGTGTGGCATTTCCAATCTTGGGGATGGGAATTCTTTAGCATGGTATCATAGAAAATTTTGTTGATTTGTTGGTAATGGGGACATTACAATATGGAAATACCCATAATTCTAGTTGAGAGTGGCAATACCCATAATATTATTCATCGTCGCATTTCCCAAGAAGTGAATTTCTATATCCATCCAATTAATATTTCCAAATAATGATTTCCAATGGGGTTCCATGAAATGTGGAGGGCGTTGTGAAAATGTGTGCCTCCAAATTGGTCAGTACCACTTAAAATTTCATATGTTTTCTATTGACATGGGAAGTTGTGACATTGTACTTGGTACTGAATGGTTATGCACTCTCGGCCCTATCACCATGGATTTCCAAAAACTAACTATGCAATTCCAACAAGAGGGACAACAACACAAGTTCCAGGGAACCATAGTAGGGTAATCAGAGATCATCAGTTCCCACTGAATGGAAAAGCTCCTAAAAAAATGTCATTATGGAATTATTTCCCAACTTCATTCCATTAAAGCGGTTGAGACACCCTCTATACATCTTGACCTCCAATCTATCCTCTCCCAACACCAAGGTATGTTTCAAACCCCCTAGGGAGTTCTCCCTTCTCGAGGTGTCCATGATCATTCCATTCCTCTATTTCCAGGAAATATTCCTCCAAATGTTTTTCCTTATCATAATTCCTTCACCCAGAAGAATGAAATTGAGAATATTGTTCAATAATTGCTAGAGGTCGATGTCATTTGTCCCAGGAGCACCCCCTATTCTTCTCCAATATTCATGGTACTCAAGAAATAAGGTACTTTGCGCATGGGTCCTGATTTTCTCACCCTCAACAAACTCACCATCAAAGACAAATTTCCCATTCATGTCATTGATTATATTTTGGATGAATTAAGTGGTGCCCAATATTTTACCAAACTTGATCTCCACTCTGGCTACCCCCAGATTTGTATGAAAGAAGAAGACATTCCAAAGAATACATTTAGGACTCATGAGGGTCATTATGAGTTCTTGGTTATGCCATTTGGCCTCAATAATTCTCCATCCACATTTCAAAGTCTCATGAATTATGTCTTCCATCCTTTCCTCCATCACTTTGTTTTGGTTTTATTTGATGATATTCTCATCTATAACAAAACTTGGCAAGACCATCTTGCCCATGTGGATCAAGTTCTCCAGCTACTGTCTCAGCATTTTTTTTTTCTTAAGAAGTCTAAATGTGCTTTTAAAGCATATGAAGTTGAGTACTAGGTACATATTGTCGAAAAGGATGGTGTCAGGGTGGATTCAGAGAAAATTTAAGCTACGCAGGATTGGTCGCACCCGAAAACTCTTAAAAGTCTGCATGGATTCCTAGGTTTGATGTGATATTATCGCAAGTTTGTTCATAATTATGGAAAAATTGTAGCTCCCCTAACATTTCTCCTTAAAAATAATTCTTTCAGTTGGACTTCGACATCCAACCATTCCTTCCAAGATTTGAGAGAGACTATGTGCACTACTCCTGTTTTGTCTCTCCCTGACTTCAACAAGAAATTTTCCCTAGAGTGTGATGCCTCAAGAAAAGGCATTGGGGTTGTCCTCATGCAAGATGGTTGACCTTTGGTGTAACACCCTGTTTCCCCCAGATTGTAAATATAATTGGACTGGCCAAGGACTATGGCAAACTCATAAGTATGAATATGTGATGTAAATGACGTGCATGGATAAAGCAATCTTATTTGTGCCTGGACTGAACTAAGTTAGGTTCCCAGCCCGATCTCAGGAAGTTGTTTTCCCTTATCTGTCTCAGGGATACCCGGTACAGATCTCTTCACAGAGATCTCCTCCCTAGAAGGGTTCACAAAGGACCTAGATAAGGGACTTGAATGCACAAGTCTTAACAACCCTATATAAAGCGGAACAACCCTCTTAAATCACGAAGCAGCAGCTTAGGGACAAGTATTGATCAACGGATGAGATCCCGTCGGAGATTCTACGGTCATTCACGACCATTGAATCGAGAGAATAAACGAGGGTGTTAAGTGCCATTAACCCTTTTTCCTCTATCTTCGTGAAAAGAGAGGAAATCTGAATCGTAGACCCCCAGGCTCCATGAGAGCATCTAGACCGTTGATTTTTCCATGGCCAAAGAGCAGTAGAAAAGGGCGCAGCATCGGGACTAATCTAAATTGTCAGATCTGAACTAGGAATCCTGACAGTCGTTAGATATTTAGGGAGATAGACAAGGATTAAGCCTCATGAATAGGGGCAAAATGGATCAGATCCATCCAATAGTTGAGGACGCGTGTCAGGAGATCCAAAGAGGTTGAGCATCGGATAATCGGGGTTTGCGAGAGCAAAGAAATCTTGTCGCTTGGTATCGTGATCTGCGATATCCTGACGAGCTCTGAGCCGTCCATAGTTGAGGACGGGTGTTAGGAGATCCAAAGAAGTCGAGCATCGGAGAATCGGGGTTTGCGAGAGCAAAGAAATCTTGCCGCTTGGTATCGCGATCCACGATATCCTGACGAGCTCCGAGCCGTCCATAATTGAGGATGCATGTCAGGAGATCCAAAAAAGTCAAGCATCGGAGAATCGGAGTTTCCGAGCACAAAGAAATCTTGTCATACGGAATCAGGATCTGCGATTTACCGACAAGATAAGAACCATCCATTGGGTGGAACACGTGTCAACAGATCCCGAAGAGTCAGAGTCCGGGGCATCGAAGTTTCCGGAGGTAAGGAACTCTCACACATTGGAATCGTGATCCGCGATATCCCGATGGGAGAGCTGTGTGGGCCACAGCGGGAGATAGTGGAGGACAAGTGTTACCATATCGGGGTTTGGGACTTGGAGAGTCCCGTGAACTAGTGCAACGGGAATCGCGATATTTTGATACGCGATTTCCCGACTTGTCACAGGAGTGTGGGTCACAGTGGAGGACACGTGTCAGGCGCATTTCCATATCGGCATATCCGGAGTCGGGGATCCACGAGGTAAGTTGCATTCGGTATTGCAAACCCCAAAATCCTGATTGGAGGTCATATGGCTGCGGTCATAGGGTAAGTGGTCACATGGACCATAGTATAGTCAAGAGGGCTAGCCAGTGTAAAGGCGCGTCAGGAGTCGAAGGATCGAGAGTCCAGGGGACTTGCGCATCATGACACTGAAAGGCGCGAGACCCTGACAGGAGTAAAGGCTGTGGTATTGTGAAGGTTGCGGTCACATTGACCAGGGCTTAACCTGGAGAGCCAATACGCTAGGGGCATATCAGGGATCGGAGAATCGTGAGTTCTGAGGACTCATGAATTATGACATTGGAAACCCCGAAACTCCGATAGGAGTAGCCTCGAAAGGAGGTAAGGCCACGGTCACAAAGGCAGTGGACCACAGGCTTAGCCTGGAGGGCTAATGCGTAAGGAGCGCGTTGGAATTCGAAGGATCGCGATTCTTGGGGGTGAACTAATCTTGACATTAGAAACCCGTAGCCCCGATGGGAGTTATGACCATGGTCATATAGAGGAGGCCATGCAACCAAAAGCTTAGCCTAGGAGGCTAACTGGCATTTAAGCGAGTCAGGATGGTTGAAAACAGAAACCCCAACGGAAAAGGGACATAAGGCCATGGTTATGTATAGAGAGACGGGTAGGTAAATAGAAGACCTGTGAATCGGGAATTGGCATTTTGCCGTTACAAGCTTCGGGGTTTCTCATTGTTGGGAAAACAACGAAAAGTTTTGAATTAGGTAGTGGGTGTGTGACAAATTGTTATTAGAGCATGGTTACAACACTCGGCCTGATTGGGCTCATGCACTAGTCGTGCATAAACCTCGTTCGAAACACTCCTATGAGGAGTAACCCCTGACTTAACTATCTTACCCAGGATTAAGAACCTGGAAAATGAAAACCCAACTATGTGTGCATGTGAAAGAGTTATGAAGTTATGCGCCATTTATAAAAATGAATTTAACTCTTGACTAATAGTCAGCGTTTGTCTTTTCACTCAAGCGGACGATCAACCACGGGAATCCACAGACGCAGAGTATGGTGACTCACCAAGAGGTGGGAGAAGGCTCCCACAACAGAGACGAGGAGTCCGATGAGAGAAGAGAAATAGGAACCCCTCCAGACCTGGCTGAGACTATGAGGAGTCTCATGGTCGAATTGCAAAGCTGCAAGGTCGATAGCGAAAGGATGATGAAAGAACAAGAAAAGAAAACCGAAATTAATGCAGTTCTACTGCAGAGCTTATCTGACCTACAACGACAAATGAAGCATGAACCTGAGATGCAGAATCATGGTCGTGTCAGTGGTCACACCGAGAGAAGTACATCCAGAAAGGTCCACCCCAGAGGTAAAGGACCAGTGCCAAACGATTCCACTGAGAAGGAAGCTGGCGATTTAGAAGGCTCTTCCAGCAGCAGGACCAGTTCCTATCCTCAAAAGAAACAGAAGAAGCAAAAGACTTCTAAGAGTCATAAATTTGAGGAATTCAAAAAGGCAAAACCTCCCTCCTTCGATGGTG
>SNQJ01S0308401.1:0-10052 GCA_010110895.2 Picea sitchensis
ACCAATTTCATTAAATGCGTCGTTTAGCAGGTGCACGGGTTTTTGCGCCCACAGCTGCGTGTCGTGCACACATGCGCGCATGGTACGTTTCTGTTTTGCGCATATGCACGCGCACCCAGATTCTGTAAAGCGCCCTTCAATTTTTGGTTACTTTGTATGGTTTTTGACCCTTTTGCAATGCTGTGAATTTAATCCAGTGCCATGAATGACTTCATTCCTGTTTTGTCGATGTTGAGTTCTTGTTGCCGTGTGCGGATGAAATTTCAGTGATAACAGACATAGAAAAGACAGTGGAAGTGTTGTAGAAAAATTTCTACTGGTCAAAACTTCAACAAGATGTTAGCAAGTATATCAGGTCCTGCACTTCCTCCATTATTTCCAAACTAACCACTAAGAAAAATGGTCTATACACCCCTTTTCCTACTCCCGACAGTCCATGGGAATCCATCTCAATGGGCTACATGTCAAGCCTTACATCCACTAAGAGGGGAAATGACTATGTCTTTGTGGTTGTTGATCTCTTTTCCAAGATGGTGATTCTGGCCACTTGCAAGAAGAGCATCACAATGGAGACCACTCCCAAGCTCTTCTTTGAACAATTCTGGGTACATTTTGGAATCCCACAAACCATTGTCTCAGATTGGGATGGTCAATTCCTTATCACATTCTGGTTGAGCCTCTGGTCACTGCTGGACACCAAGCTCACCAAATCCACTGCCTTCCACCCCCAGACATATGACCAAACTGAGGTTGCCAATCGAATGATCGTGCATATCCTGCACATGTAAAATTCCAAGCACCCTTTCACATGGGATGAGAGTCTTCCCTATGTTCAACATAGCTACAAAAGAGCCCTACATAGCTAAACCGACCACAACCCCTTTCAGGTTGGCTTGGGATTCCAACCATTGGGTCTCATGGATGTTGCACTACCTCTTGCAGCCACCCCGACCAATTCATCACCTGCTCCAACTGAAGATGAAAAAGCCTCCCATTTCATTGAGTAGATCCATCACATCCACCAACAGGTTCAAGATATTTTACAGAAGTCCAATTCCAAGTACAAGCAACACCGTGATTAACACCGGGTGCCACTTAAGTTTTAGGTGGGAGACAAAGTGTGGTTACACTTGCAGAAAGAATGCCTTATAGGGCCCCATTGGAAGCTTCTCCCACTCTGTTACAGAGCTTACACCATCACCAAGGCTATAGGTGACAATGCTTTTAATCTCAACATTCCCCCTTTCCTTGTCTTGCACCCAGTGTTCAACGTGGATCTCCTTCGGCCATGTTTCCCACCATTATTGGACACCTCAGAGATAGAAGAACAATTGACACCAACAAAGCTCAACCCTGACTGCATGTAACAGGAATCCAATGATCAGACTGTGGACACATAGGTTAGGGGCACTCACCAACAAATTATCCATCTTTATCGAGTTGTCAAAGTAGGGAAACTCTTGCACCAAGGAAAGTGGCTCACCTGGGGCCAAATTCAGCATAAATTTCCTCATCTAATGGGGGCACTCAACGCAATGGAAACCATTGCTTCCTAATGGGGGAGGATTGATCCAGAAGGATTTCAGTGGCCTCCCACCTATTCCAACTACCTCATTTTGGCATTTTTCTAGTTTGGCAATTTTTCCCTAGTTTTCGGGTCCCTGACTTTCGGGGTCATTTTGAGGCCCTAAACAACGTTTTTAGGGCTCTCCACAATCATAATGTAGGCAGATTTCAGATTCTAATGACAACATATGTAGTCCTCAGATAGACCATTCCAATGGTTATCATGCACCTAAAATGGAGATCGTATGCAAAAGTTATGACCCTAAGAAGTTGATGTACTAACTTACACAAATGAGGCCCACGTGACTTTTGGCGTTTCATCTCCTAGGGTTAGGTTTTTGGATTTATAGGGTTTTGGAATTCCTGTTTATCATTAAAAAAATCCTTGGAGAGCCTCATTGTAACCATCTTATTGTAAATGAGCACAACTTCCACATCTCTTCTCAGAGATAAGCCGCCAACATTCTAGCAAGCTTGTTTTCTACTGCATTTTACAGTTTCAACACATTTTCTTATTGAATAGAAACCAATTTTGATGTATCTTTGTTATTGTATCTATGTTATCCTTGTGTTTCTGTGTTAAGAATAATAATAATCTGTATTCATTTCGTTATGCTCATAAAATCTAGATCACTAGGATTTAGAGACTCTTCGTAGTCATTTTGAGTTAGATGTATGGAATCATTCTCATCTTGGAACAGGTGGATTTCCTCTACATATTCAGCATATTCCTCATCCACTACTTCTTCAACAAGATTGTTATCATTGTTAGTTTTTACAGGGGGTTGGATGGGTTGTTCTTCATTTATTCTCTTCATTCTCATGATTTGTGGATTAGGAGGTCTTATGAACTGATTAGGCTTAGGATTCCTTATGCCTCCCTCTTGAGAAACTGTGTTTGTATTGTTATGTTCTATCTCAAATCTTGACATTTTGTTTTTCAAGTTCCTGATTAGTTTGGACATTTCATCCATCTTTGCTTATTGGGAGTCTCTACTTGGATCAAAAGTACCACAATCTTCCCTGGCCTTTTTCTTCTCTGCCTGATCCTATTTTTTCTTCATTTTACCTTATGCAATCATGTTTCCTTCTATGTCTATTGCATCCTCTTGCATCACAAGCAAATTTGGGGATCTTCTTTCCCTCAACACCATGGAAAATTCAACATCAAATGCCCCAACATATATGACTTTGATTGTTGGTTGTGATGGCTTTATATCTCTAGGGATCTTGTTATAGATCTTATTGATCCTTCTGTTGAAATCATCGACAATTTCATTGGCCCTTTTCTTAAGTGAGCCAAATTCATTTAAGTAGTATAGGCTATCCATTTTCTCACCTTAATGTCTCATAAAGGAAGCTTCTAGAGATGGCCAACTGTCAATTAAAGCAACATATAGCTCTCTCAACCATTTTCTAACATCTCCCTCCAAAGTTTGGAAAAATAGCCTCATGAAGACATCATCATGCTCTACAAATTGGTCATTTGTAAAGTCGTGGAAAACACTCATATGCTCTTCAGTTGAGTGAGTTTTATCCCCATAAAATTTTGGTAGATATTTCATGTGATTATCAAGAAGGTCATGGGTAATTTGGGGCAGTTTGATGGGCCAAATCTAGTAGTGATCCAAGGATTTATAGGTGGTGGGGGAGGAGGTCGATTTTCCCTAGGTCTTCCTCCACCTAATCCAACCATGAGATTTTGTAAAATGATTTTATGGGATTCAAAGGACAGAGGCACAACAAGAATTTTCAAAAATGGTTTGAAGCAAGAACTGATTTCTTAGATAAATTCCAAAGGAGAATTATGGAGGTCTATCAACGGTTCTGGAGAAAATTTTGAAGCAAAGAGAAAAACTTTAGGTACATCAATTAGATCTATAGATTCATCACTTTGATCAACAATAGAAGGGGATATTTCTATATTAGGGTTACCTGAAAAAGAGGAAATTTGACGTTCTCTTATATTTCTCCAGGTCACAAGTTTTTATGGATTTGAATAGATTGGAACTTGATCAAGATCATGGTGGCTTCTAGTGCATCTTCTGTCAGAGGCCAAATTTTCCTTCTGTGGAGTTGTTAGGTGAAATATTAATAGCTAAGCGCCTGAGGCTTGTTCACCATCAAGGCTCAAAACTTACAATGTTGTATCCTCGGGGAAGATTTCTTCAACTCACATCCATGACAACGTCGCCATTTTGGATGTTATCCCTCAAGATGTTCCAGTATGTTATTGGAATGATGCCAAGGCACCCTAGGGGCTAAGACTCAAAGTGAGTCTTAAATCCAAATTTACAGTAAGTGAATTATGCAATTTTTGGGAAGTTTTTCCCTCTCTCTCTCTCTTTCTCGGAACTATAGGATCTCAAAAAATCTCATCTCAGATGATAAATGCACTCAACTCTCAGAGGCATATTTCTACGAGTGTTTTAGACAATTAAACTTAAAATGAGAGTGAAATGGTGAATTAGAATAAAAACAAAATAAACATACAAGGCACCGCTGAAAACAAAACCTGTAGCTTATGGAAAAAGAACAACGTGTTGAGCAATTAAGAATTCCACAACTCTAACAAGTGTATACATATCACTAAAAACATGCTTCAAACAGTAAATGAAAAGAAATGGTCATACATTCAAAGGAAATCCGTCCCATGTCAAAACTAGACATCATACAATAACATTGAATATGGTGCAAAGTTTGTTGTCGAAGCTTTTATAAATCAGATCGGATACAAGAAAGCCAAAATTGAAGGAGATGCTTTACAAGAATACATACAAAAGTAGAAATGAGAATTACAGGCTGAAACAATAATGCAAGGGATGAATCGTTGGTTTCTTGCTACATTTACCATCTGTGTGTGCTCAATATTTCTAATCAAACAAATCTGGTTATAAGAAATTATTAAATTCCCCAAAGTGTTGACCTTAACAATGAACGCCTTCCTTGTCTTTTGTTCCTCTCTCTCATTCCCTAAACTAATTTTTGAAACCACTTCCAACTTCTTGAAACTGTTTACTGCTTCTTGATTATTGAATGGTTTCCCCCTTGTTAAAAATGTAAAAAATATTTTTTCCTGTTGGATTTATGTTATGATGAGATCGTGGGGCAACTAGAGATTTTCCAACCAAAATATCCATTGAGCTCTAATCCTTAAACAATATTTTCCATAATTTTTTTGTTGTGGGATGTTCAAAATATTTACTGTAAAGATTGCAAGACTCAACAGTCGTCGAATCGATCTCAGCAATCCATCTCGATCATTGATCTTTTAAACACAGACTCACTTCATCGGACCAACTTTAAACTCTGATAGTAATCCATCGGAGTGAGACTTGTCAGAGGCATTGTATTAGGTCTCAATAAGACTCCAACGAGGGGAACTTCGTGGAAACTGAGAGTCATTGATCCATCGAGAAGAAACTGAAAGCGACAGAGAGTCGTTGATCTGGAACAAACAAGAGTGAAAATCGTCTAAGTTTTAGATAATGTAATTCTAATGTCATCATGGAAATGTGGTGACTTTATATTGGTCCTCGTTGGCGTTGATGTGGAAAAGGGGCATGACATGTTTCACCTATTTTTGATGTGTTGACCTATGTCTTTGGAGGATTCCATATGTCCAGGTGGCAGCTTCAAATTGGCCTGACAGGTTCCCTGCTGGCATTGACTTCTTGCCTATGTCATCCGGGACATGTGTCCATTTATCTTTACTTGCATAGGTTTTACACATTATTTTCATCATCCCTATGATTGTTAACAATGTAAACCTATATGTTTCCTTCAGAGGGGTCAGTGGCCTGAGTTCCTGAAGAGAGAAGGGAGAAGAACTTTTCCTGAGAAAAGAAGTTGCATTTTCCTTTGTAAAAACCCTATAAAAAAGGAAGTTCGCAGGCTGCATTATAGCTAGGGTGCGAGAATGCCTGATTCTCACAGGTTGTATCATAGCTAGGTCGTGAGGAGTTCACAATTTTCTCTATAGGCAGGGTGTGAGAATGCTTACACGTGGGAAAAACTAGCATTTTCTCGAATCTTCTAGAAAGAGAAACTTCCATGGTGAGATGGCATCCGAATGGTTTGGATCTTACTCGCTTTCATGATTTAGTGGGATCATCCTAACCACATCACCTTATCCTCTTCAGCTTATAAAAGGAGAGGATCTCTCATGGAGAAGGAATAAGTTGGATTTGGCTTGGAATTATTAGCTTGGTTAGAGTGGTTTTGATTTTTGCCTTTGTCAAAATAGATTGTGAATACTATCAGATCTGTGCTCTCAGAATTTTTGGAGTGAAAGTGTGTGGGGAATGAAGGACAGTTGGAAGGGACCTTATGACATCAAGGCCATGGTTGTAATCTCTCTTTCACATTTAAAATGATACAGTAATATGATTCTTTCCTATAAAGCTTGTTGTGTTTTATTGTATGATTCCTTGATCACATACATAGGTTTATATTGAGTTTATGCTATTACTATCACTTTGGTTGGTTGTGTTCTTTTGCAGGTTCATCATTGTATGAGAGTTGGAATGAAGCTAGGATGGCGATGGCGAGAGGAAGCAACATTTAAATGGTATGTCACCCATCCCTCTTTAGTTAGTAAATTCAATATTTAAAACTTAAGGAAAGTGTCATGTTCTGGTGTGTTTTGTTCTAGATCTAGGTGGATCTAGGGAGATCAGTTAGAGTCTGCACCTACCGATTAGTCTGATAACAAAATTGGCGACTCCACTGGGGAACGGATTGTTTCCTAGTTAGTCTAGTTTCCCTTGCTTTGATTGCTTGTTTTATGGTCTCTGAGTCTATGGGAGATCCATCCAGACTCTCTGGATCTGAAAGTTCACTCAAAATTTTTGTTATTTTTTCAATTTTTTCTTGATTACAAACCTTCTCGCACTATACCTCTTTGTGGCCTGCGAGAATCACTGAAGTTCGCACCCTACTACGTAATCCAGTGCGAGATGTTCGCACCCTACTTGTGTCCAGCCTGTGAACTCCACTGATTTCCGCACTGCACCCTACAGCTAGGCTACGAACCCATTTGAATTTTTTGTTTGGAATTAGGTTTTCCTATCTTTTTATGCCCAGTTTTGCTTTGATCAGCTGGATTGAACTTTTGGAGCCTATATTGATCTGTTTATAGTCTGCTTGACATTCTTTGAGTTGCTTTTAGCCAACTTTGCTTTGTTTGGTTTTGAAGGATTAGTCTCTTGCTTTGAGTGTCTTTAAATTCCAAATCCTGTGTTTTCTTTAGAATTGTTTAGGGAAAGATCAGATTTCTTATGAATAGTTTGATTTAAAAGAAAACTTTTAGTTTGGGTTTCTTTGTTTTAAGAAAGTTCATTATTGCTTTTAGTGAAATTTTTGAAACAAAAAGATTTAATTTATTGCTTTATATTAGATTGGGGGAATCCTTGGCATTTGAAGTAGCGAAATTGCATGATTCTTGGCATTTTTTTATCTTAAATTATGCAAAATTTCCCCCCTCATGGCCGGGGGGGTCCATGAATCGTGCATTGGTGTACAGTACCTTTTTCTCATTTCTTGAGAATCTTGATATTGATTAGTTTAATATATTTTGGGACATTGTGTATATGGGAACGATAAATGTTTTCTCCTTCTCGTAGTATAGCTTTCATCGAAAAGAAAAGATTGCATCTTCATCTATTTGCATAAATTTCGAGTTGATCAAAACACCATATTGTTCACGCCATTTTCCTTTTGAGTAACAACAACCTTAAAAATAAAGTACTTATAAAAATTGATTAGACATTTTTATATTTTCTGGTAGCAAACCTACATTAGATTAGTTGTAGGGATTTGGAATAGGTGTGAAAGATAACTTTCCAAAGCTACAAACAAACATAGTATCTTGTGATAGGGAGAGTTAAATCCACTTACTTCATTTTGTCCTGGGAAGCCCTTCTCACACAAGAGTCAATCACGAGGTCACATTGAGACTGGCAGAGTTACTCACCCTGCTTTGTTGGTCTTGGTGTAGAGATTACCTGTATTATGGGGGTCGCTTGAGATGTATACCCACAATGATGAGTGGAAGCCTTTCAAGTTGATTTCGGGCTAGATACCCTACCCTTGCACGTGGATCAGACTGTTGACTATTTCCCCAGGCATCACTGTAGTAATTGGTAACCTTAGTGGCCTATCTCTCTAGGTTCTTTACATGAGGTGATTGTGGAGGGGAAAGTCTTCACGGTTCCTAGAATCGACGTTGGCCAAACTCACTCGGACTCCTTGGAGGGTATACCCACGATTATGTGTGGGAGCTTGCACCAAGGTGTAAGTCCATTAAGCAGGTCATCAATGTAACTTTTCCACCCACTCTATCCCATCCCCTTCTTACTTTGTTCCCATGATGTTGGATTTCATCACCAACTAGTGTGCTCATTGTGAGAAGGTTTTGTTTGCTTGCTTGCTTGCTAGGTTTTTAGTGTGTGTTGTTTGTTCTCCCTAGTGAACTCTAGATTGGATTTTTGTTTTTAATGGCATCAGTTCCCGAAATGACCAATGAAGGAACCTCTGCTCTAGGGGACCCTTTTTTTTTTCCTTCTTACGGAAAAATTGGTCCTCCTCACATCGCTACTTTGAGCCTTCCAGGTCTCACAATTGGATTACTGGTATGGTTGTTTTCCACTCAGGTAATCTCGAATGCAGTAAGTGCTTCGGTCATAAGAACTTCCCCCCAAGAGCATCAACCTCATGTTGATCCTTCACCTTCTTCACCAGTAAGGTCTTCTTCGCCTTCTTCGCTTGCAAGGTCTCCTTTCGTTTCATCTTCTTCATCGAGTGAAAGTTTTGAAGCTAGTAACCTGGTGAATAAGAAGAAGAAAAAAAAGAAAGATTAAGAAGAAGAAAGATAAACAAGGGTCAAAACCTCCAACCACTTTCAAACATGTTGGAAAACAACCAGTTACTGTTAATCGTGCTGGGAGTGTTGATGACGTCAAGATCACCCAAACAACCCGTAAGCCCAAGTACCCTTGCAGGCTTTGTAAGGGTAACCATCTTCTTAAGGATTTCCCTGGTCTATCCAAGGTTATAGAAGCATGGTCTACACACCCTTGCCAACCCATGTCGTTAGCCTCTGAACAACATGTTGACAACCCCTCGTCAACCAATCATGATACAGTAGGGAAGAAGAAAAGTAGAGTCAAGTTCCTGTGTATGTTATGCAAAGGGAGTCATCTCACTCACCTTTGTTCTCGTATGGACAAAGCCTCGAAATTACTGGAAGACATGACTATTTCATAGCCTCAAATTCCAGTTGCTTACCGTAAGCTTTCTCTGAACCCCCCTATAGTTGATGGAATGATCACTCTGGTCCCTTCATCATTCAATCTGGTTGATCATGTCGTCAATATGGTCACATCCTTAGTTGAACCAGTTGACAAAGTGGTTGATCCAATACCATCCTCGGTCAATCCCGCTCTCCCCTCAGAGAGTGAAACTAAAGCGTTCGATTTGATCCCATCCTCAGTCGATCCCACTCTTCTGTTAGAGAGTATCACCCAAGTGGTCGATCCGTTTCCACCTGTCGACCCCATTCTCCCCTTGGAGAATGCAATCCAAGTGGTTGATTTGGTTATGTCATCGATCGATCCCACTCCTCCTTTGACGAGTGCTAAAGTGACTGATCCAGTCCCTTCCTTGGTCAGTCCCACCCTTCATCCGAAGAGTGCCAAAGTGGTTGATTCAATCCCATCATCGGTCAATCCCACTCTTCCTTTGAAGAGTGCCTACATGGTCGATTCGATCCCATCATCGGTCGATCCTACTCTCCCGCTCGAGAGTAAACCCGATACTGCCCATGTTTTTCTCGTTGATACAAACTCTACCATGTCAGGGGGTATTCCTCTTTCTCCCATGAAACCCCCTCCAAGTAATGAGGCCATCCTTTTTAATTGGGGTGTGCTAACTGAACCTTGTCTTCCCTCTCACATTCCCTTCCATATTACAGTGCAAGTTTGTGGTCGGGACGTTCCTCAGACGTTGATAGATGAAGGTTCGTTTGTTAGTATTTTGTCCTCTATTACTTGGCAAGATTTGGGTTATCCTCCACTTGCACCGATTACACAAAATCTGTTAGCTTTTAATAGAAGAACCAGTCAACCTTTAGGGACCCTTCCTCAGTTTCCTGTAACTTTGGGAGGGAAAATTGTCTTTATTGATGTCATGGTTGTCCAAGACCCCTTGGATTTTGCTTGACTCCTTGGGCGAGATTATGTCTATGCCATGAAAGTTATTGTGTATACTCTTTTTCATGTGATATATTTCCCCCACGATGGACAAGTTGTGACTATTGATCAACTTTCATTCATTGACCCCGACTGGATTGCCTCCCTAAATGGTTCTTATATGCAAATGATATCACCCCCACCACAGGTCAATTATGTGGCGTTGTCGCCCATGGCTTCAACTTCTGATGACTTAGATCTAGTAGTTGACATGGTGATCTCTTCGATAGGGTTGTT
>SNQJ01S0308403.1:0-10052 GCA_010110895.2 Picea sitchensis
AAAAAAGTGACAAAAAGAGGCCAAAAAGTCTATAAATAGAAGCTGGCAACTCATTACCACCATTGTTGATTTGGAAATTGACTCTGGAGCCAAAAAACCCCCTTTGATAAAAGTGGTGATTTCAGGAGCTACAGTGGATGAAACGACCATCTGTCTGGACCAAGTAAGTACAAACTCTCTTATCTTGCAATTTAAATCTTTAATTTTTCGTTAGGTTCCATTTTTTTTGGGGGCGTCGACCTTCAAAAGGTCAGCCCTAGGTCCACACGGCCTATCTCAGGACATGCCGCATGTACATTCGGGCAGAGTAAACCCTACACGCGTGTACACGCGACTGTTAGCATTACAACCCACGTGGACCCCCTTATTGAATGAAAAAAGTTTAAAAACAAGGGTTAACTCTCCTGAACCTTGGTGTTTTGCAGGATGTATGTTCACTTGAGAGAAAGAGAGCATGAGGAGATTAGTGAGTTGGTCTGGGAAGACCCCAATGCTGTGGCTTCCTTGATGCAATGTGGGTTGCTAAATTTCTTCTTATGTCCTTTTATGCGGGCACAACCTAGGCTACTAAATGCCTTGGTTGACTATTGGCATCCAGATGGCATTCATGTTAGAGGGGCAGTCACTGGTTCCCACGACCGAGGAAATATATTTTTTGACTGGCCTCTCCAGGAGAGGAGAACCAGTCAATTTCCAGACTTTTCCTTTGGGGCCGCATAACATAGCGGAATTGATTGGTATTTACTGTGAGGCTGGTATAGACCGCTCGAGCTCACAGGTGCCCATAAGCAAGACTACTGAATTATCACTACAGGCGATAGTGTTTCTTATTGGGCGAATCACTGGTTCTGCGGCTCTACATCAGGCATCCCGTGCACAGATGAACTGTGCAGTCTAGTGCTTAAATGCGCAAATATTTGATTGGAGCACAACATTGTTAGAGTGTATGAAGAGGCAGTTGACAGATTGCCGATTGCAGACGAAGAGGAACTTCGGGTTCGAGACCGTTTTATGCTCTTTCTTCTTTGAGAGAGTTCCGAGCTTTAGTCCTTGTGTAGTGGTACGAGGACATCAGGCCTCTCTTCCTGCTATGTGTAGATGGGCAGTGTTACTGCCGCGACAGGGTGGTGGAAGGACCAATGAGTCCTTCGACGATGATTTCTTCCCGTGGTTGTCACGACAGATCCCAGTCATCGAGGATTATCCTTATGCTGGGATTGATTTTTCGAGAGATCCTGAGATACCAGTACCTCCTAGTGAGGAGTGAGGAGAGATGGGTAAGTTTCCATCATTCATTTTTTGTTTGTTAAACATATGTAATTTTTATGTTGTTTTTGTTATATATCATTTTTTTACACCAGAGTATTTGAAGGATATGTGTTTGTTATGTGCAGATGTGGGACCAGTGCGACCTACTGACTATACGAGGAACATGCGTCGTCCTCAGCCAGGGGGCACACCTACCGCTGCAGGGGGACCAACAGCAGCAAGAGATCTTCCAGCCGAGGAGGCTGAGAGGGTGTTGAGACGAGTCGAGCGGAACTTTACTGCGCTCACTCGCACTATCCCTATGGTAGATATTGAGGACCTGCCACCATCTATGCAGCCTCATGTAGTGGGGGCACCGCGGACATGGGTTCGATTGTTTCAGCGTTTGGAAAACGTTGTAGATCATTACAACAGGGCCCACATGCCCTGACCTTAGTTAGACTTTTCATGTGCTGAGAGCACTACTTGTATATATGTTTTGAGGGCATAAGCCCCGTAACTCGTTATTGGTCATATTTTTGAGGCGATTGCGTACACCTATGTACTCTAGTGACTATGATGTTATATATGGATTTTTATGTCTTTTTGTGGCTTATGGATCATTTTTGCAAAAAATGTATTTACATATTTATGTGTATGTCTTTTCATATGTGTGCAAGATGCCAATCTAAAATTTGATTAGCTAGAGTATCTGTAATTTGATGTAATCTCCTAGGAACATGAAAATATGTAATATAATCAAAGCTTCGTTCTAAGAGACGTACCCTAAGGAATCGTCGGTGTAAAGTTGGATCATGAACACGGTAGACTCTATTTAACTGAGACACAACCAACTGAGCATTGAGATATACCCGGAGATGAGAGATGCCAAATGAATGAGCGTCACAAAGAAACTCAATAACTACACTGTACTCGACGACATTGTTTGTGGTGTCACCTAAGCATATACCTCCAGAAGATAATAACTGGCCTCGAGGTGTAAAAATTACCCAAGCTGTGGAGGCAAGCCTCCAAGTGTGCCAGCTAGCACCGTCTACGTACCCAATGAACACCTTGGGTTCACTTGACATCTGCCACAGTGACGAAAGATACATCAAAATGACATGTCCATAACACTAAAAAAAACTAGAAAGTAATAATACAAAGACTATACATATGTTACAAAAAGGTACCCATGGTGACCTGCCTATGAGTAATACTTCTTGAGGTAGAGTCCATTTCTAGGCTCTGCCAAAGCATTCCCTTCAAAATCAACCAGACGATAAGTGCCTTTTTTTAGAACCTCCTTTATAATGAAAGGTTCGAACCACATGGGTTTGAATTTTCTTGCCCCCAGGGGGTCCTTATCTTGGTTGTAGACCAGGACAAGGTCGCCTTCAGTGAAAATCCAAGGACGAACGGACCTATCAAACTGACACTTGACTTTATGTTTGTGAGCCTCGTTGGCCAGGGCCGCATGATGATGCTGCTCCAGGTATAATAACCGCTCTTCAAGTGGAGAAGTGTCTAGCAATAATTGTACTGCCAACTTTAGGGACAGGATCTGACATTCGATAGGAAAGACTGCTTCCAGCCCATAAACGAGTTGAAAAGGTGAGAAACTAGTTGCAGTCTTAACAGATGTTCGGTAAGCCCATAATGCCGAGTATAACATCAAATTCCAATTTGACTTGGCTGAGTTGATCGTTCGTTGTAGGATGCTCTTAAGAGATTTATTTACAGCTTCCACCTGACCATTTTCTTTGGGGTAGTAGGGTGATGAATGTTCTTGCCATAAGCCAAGCTTTGATGTTAACTTGGTCATCATCTGGTTCTGAAAGTGACTTCCATGGTCAGTGACAATCTCCCTTGGGATGCCAAACCTTGCTATTATCTGGTTGAATAAAAAGAGAGCTGCAGTCTCCCCATCATCTTTAAACGTTGGCATAGATTTTAACCACTTCGTGAAGTAGTCTATGGCTACAATGATGTAACGGTGCCCCCTTTCTGAAGGAGAGTTGCATGTAGTGTAATCAATTCCCCACTTGGCGAAGGGACTAACTGTGATGACAGGAAACATAGGAGCGGGATGTGCCCTCATCTTTCGAGAGAAGATCTGGCATGGGTGGCACTTCTTGACTGATTCGATACAATCTTTGATTAGTGTCGGCCAAAAGTAACTTGATCGTAGAATTTTTTGAGATGTTACCAACCCAGACAAATTATTGCCATAAGCTTCGGTATGGCAATCGTTAAGCACAAATAACTTCTTCTTCATGAGTGAGACATTGGTGTAGGATGCAGTCTACACCTCTCCGATACAATGTATCATCGAGTATGAGATAATTCTTAGCTTGATGGCATATACGACGACGCTCATCATGAGAAGAAGAGGCGGGGCACTTCAATGTCTGGAGATAGATAAGTATATCTCCGTACCAAGGATCTGAAGATGTGATAAAAAACATATCTCCTCTGATAGGCGATTCTTCGAGCACATCACCCGACTCAACCAGAAGTTCTGAAATAAGTTCTGCGAAGACCAGTGACTTTTTGGATTTCGCTGAAACAAAATCTATGTCAAACTCCTGGAGGATGACTATCCATCTACTGATCTTTCCGCCTATTACCCGTCATGTCAACATATACTGGAATGGATTCACGATAGCAATGACAGTGGTCTTGCGAAACAGAACATAATGATGGAACTGTTGAACAACATGGACTGCTGCCAATGCAAGTTTTTTGATATGAGAATAATTGAGTTCCTGTCCTATGAGGCCTCGGATCAGATAATAGATCACATATTCTGAGAACAAGTCATCTTCCTGAACTAAGACCATGCCAATGGTTGACTCTACTGCAGTAAGATATAATAAGAAATCCTTGTTATAGTTAGGTGGCTGGAGCAGAGGGGCAGTTGTGAGGGCATGTTTCAACACCTTGAAAGAGCATTGAGCGGCATCATTCCAATAAAAAGGAACATCTTTCTTCAGTAAGCGCATAAATCCCTTGGTGATCTCAACATAGTTGGTGATGAAGTGTCTTGAAAAATTCGCCTTGCCCTATAGACTCTGAAGTTGAAGGATTGTGCGTGGTGGGGGCAACTGGATTATTGCCTCAACCTTGAGATGATCGACCATGATCCCTGTTGTTGACACTATGAAACCTAACAAACGTCCTGATGTTATGCAAAAGTTGCACTTGTTTGGATTCAAGCGAATCCAGAAGTAGTGACAACGCTCAAAGATAAGTCGGAGGTGTGTGGGATGATCCGTTCTCTTGCGAGATAGAGATGATAAATCATCTAAATAGGCCTCTACTATATGCTTGAGTTAATGGAAAGCAAAAGACATGGCCCGTTGAAAGGTCGGTCCAACATTTTTGAGACCAAAAGGCATCTTACGATACGCGAATTTACCCTAGGGACAAATGAATGTCGTTTTGTGCTGGTCTTCGGGTTTGATTTGTATTTCGTTATATCCAGAAAAATCGTTCATGAAAGAGAAGGCCTCACAACCCGCACATTCATCAATTATCTAGTCGATGAATGGTGTGGAAACATTATCTTTGGGACAGGCCTTGTTCAAATCACGAATTGTGCCTTGTTTTTTATTGACCAGCACGGGGTTTGACATCCATTGGGTCAAATAGATAGGATAGATAAAACCAACATTTAGCAGTTTCTCAACTTCAACCTTAATGGTTGCTGCTTTCCTGGGGTTAACTGGACGAAGATTCTACTGGATAGGCTTGGCATCTGGATAAGTTGTGATTTCATGTTCGACTATTTTTTGATCGATGTCTGGCATCTCCTCGTAAGACCAGGCAAAAACGTCACATAATTCTTTAAATAGATCTGTGTAGGTTTGAATCTCTCCAGGGGAGCAATTAGCTTCGACGAAAACATTCTCCACGACGTTAGGGGTTCTGGAGGTATTGATCGTTATGGTTTCAACGATGGTTTCCATATTACCCTCAGCATAGACCTCGTGCGTAGCTAAGGGATTAATAGGACAACACCTATCTCCAGTCATAGTCAAGGTGAATTCTCCGACCTCGATTCTGCTTAACTCTGAGAGAAAGAATGATCTGTGATGAAGATCATCCCAGGGTTTGTTTGGGCCAGTCATTGCTTCAATTATTGCTTCGTCAGAGGGAAAGACTAAGTCTAACGAATCGATGTTAGTGAGAGAACCTTGAGCCCAAATAGGCTCTAGAAGCGGATCTAACTCTTGTGCAGGAGTTGGATATGGGTTGGCTGAAGCTTGCTGGAATAAAGAGTACGCTACTTCAGCTGCGAAAAAGGGCATGGACATGCCTGGATGCCCTGTCCCCTCCATCGTGGCTGATGGGGAAGGAAGTATCCACAGATCGGTGAAGTAAGTCGTGCGAAACGACGAAACTTGGAAAATCTCAACCTTATGGTGGTCGGATATGAACTTGACATCGCCTTGAGGGGGTGGGTAATCGAAGGTACCCATCAAATATGGGCACAAACCAACCCCTACGTTGACTACACCTGGTTGAGGATTATCAATCATCGAGACCGCAGACACCCCCAATGAAGGGTCATATCTGGAGAAAGACAATTGATCAATGGTCATAATCCGGTCCTCGTGTGGAAACAACAAGACCTAAAAAAATGTAGCAACCACTGCTTGCATGGCATAAGTCCAACTCCTTCCTAACAAAATATTGTAGTCGAGGGATGCGTCGACTACCTCTACCTCAACGCACATGGTATTCCCTCCCAATTGCACGGGAAAAGAGGGAATGATACCATGTGGTTGGAACGAACGACCGTCAAAAGCAGTGAGAAGAGTAGGCGATGGAGACAAAACAGGCTGGCCAATGGCCTTCCAACATGCCAAAGACATAACGCATGTCGAGGCGCCCTCATCAACCACCGTGCGGAAAATATTTCGAGTAAAATATTTCGTGGGGTGAGCCACTACTATCTGAAATGCTATGTGGTAAGGAAGACAAGGTTTTAAGTCGGTTGTATCTAGCATGATGGTACCCGGATTACAAGTCTCGGTAGATCCTAGAGAGGTTAACAAATATTTCCTTTGGGAAGGGCAGCTTTGGAGGACCTCCAAAGCGAACATCGCACGAGGGGTTTGAGACAAATCTTCCACCACAGAATAGTTCTGGGCGGCCCTTGCGTTTGGGTTGTGAGAAGATTTTTTTAACGTGCATTTTGGGATGTGTGTCATTGTTTCTCCCAAAGTCTTCTAAATCTATAGAGGAAGAGATGGGAGTTCAACTTCTTTTCCCTTCTCATAAGTGTTTGGTTTACTGTAGTCATGTGCTCTAGTGGATATGAAAGCATCACCCTTCATCACATATACAGTCGTGGATGCAGGATTGTTCGAAGACGGAGAGGGTCCTTGACTTCCCCCTTCCACGCTTGTAGAGGCTTGGGTTAGGTTTTGTCCATGTTTAAATGGATTGGTTAACACACCAGGTTGTTGTTGTGTCACAAAATTTTGGGCCTCTGCAAGCCAGGGGCATAGGTGGGTCGGGTGGTCTTCCGCGCATAGGTTGCACAGATACCTCACCTTCCATTTCTCAGTGTTTCCCCCGCTAGCATTATCAATGGGTTTCTTATCCCCCTTACCCTTCTTTCATTGTTTTTTCTTTCCTTTAGGCTGCTGGGTGGAATTTGGATTTGTCGATTGCACTGTGTGTACATTCGATGTTTTAGTAGGGGGGAGCATCCAAAACAGTATTTTGGCTGGCCGCTGTGTGTTGTATGGACAACTGCTACAACTGCTTTGTAAGTTGCTCAGTGGGCTTTGTTTGTGCTGAACCAATAATACCATTGGCATGTGTTCCAACTCTTTGTCTGGTTTTATCAAGTATTGAGCGTGGCACATCTGGAAAGATCTCATATAATAAACCAGACTGAGAATAGATGAGCTCAAGCTATTGAGCTCTCATGATGGTGTCTTCTTCGGAAAACACTCCTGAAGTCGTGACGTCTTTGGATAACTGCGGGAGCAAATACTTAAGGAACCACTCGAGCAGGAATGCTGGTGGGACTGGTACCTTAATTAAACTCTTTTGACGTTTCCATTGTCTGATGTGATCAGAGATATGGTCCACTTTTTTCTGTGCGAAATTGGCCAACAATTCTATGCCAGCGTCGTATCTCACAGGTAATTGGAAATGGTTTAGGAAGGCCATTGCCAATTCGCCGAAGGAAGATTATCTTGAGCGGTCTAGCTCAATGTGCCACTTCATGACACTCCCAATGAGAGTACGTTGAAACAATCACAACTGTACAGAGTCATCTTTCAACGAGTTAGATGAGCACCAAAGGTGGAAGGTAGTCACATGATCTCTTGGATCTTCGTTAGGCTTGGCTTCGAACTTTGGTATGTCCAAAGGCAACTTTGTCGGCATAGGAGGCCAACACGAATCATGACAGATAGGGTCATTCAACAACCTTGTAAAGTCTGGAAAATGCAAGGTTTCCAGGAAAGGTAGTTTGGGTTGTTGGTGAGAACCTGGGAAAAAGGGGCCTAGAGTTTGATTGGAACCAGGTTGCTAGGAAAAGTTTGGCTACTGGCCTAGGTTCTGGTAAAAACCATGGCCATGGCCAACGTATGGATTCTGCGTGTGAGGAGAAATCATCGTCTGATTCCCAAAATAGGATGTAGATGCGTGGGCGTGCATTACATTCAGAGGACTTTGGGAAGGGTTGCCCCATGCCGATCCCGTGGGGATAGGCATAGTACCTTATCCGGGGTTCCATTGACTATGGAAAGAATTTACCCAGAACGACATTCCTGACAAAGGAATGGATCCCTGCCAAGAATTCCAAGGCCCTGATGCGGAATAAGTTCCTGGGTTTGCCCCCTGTGCAGGAATAGTACCCTGCATAGGAATAGGTTGTCCGAAATCGGGGTTGCCCCCAGTTGGGAAAGTAGCTGACGAGAAGGCGTTGTTACCAAATGCACCGAACAAAGAAAACGGTGTTGAACCTACCGACATATTATGCGAAGGTGGTCCTTGACTCCCCGCTTCAAATAAACTATGGTGTGCAGGTGGCCCGGTGGATGGCTGGTGCATGCCACCGAGCGAAGGGGACGAAGGAGGTATATGACCTCCCCTGTAAGGGAAAGCGTTAAAAGGAGCAGAAGTGCCCCCCATGTGGCCTTACAGAGGAGCATTAGAGCTCCCTGCCCCCATACCTAAAGTCTGTAAAGTGGAGTAGGAAAGTACAAGACTTGTACCTAAGCTAGGCATCCCGTATGAGAACGGAGGGCCTGTCGCACTTGGTGGGAAAGGGGTTGTGGCCACTGCCATAGACGAGATCGAACCACTATGTGAGGTAGATGCAGTCGAGACCATGGTGGCTTGGATCGGTGACGGTGGGTTAGGAGGTGGAAACTCTCCTGTGGTGACAACCATAGTGGGAATTGAAGAATTCCCAGAAGGAGTAACAACATTTGTTTCCATTGCTGCGTGCGACACTCTCTGGCACTCATAAGGATGAATCAGTACGATGATGGGTGTCCAAAGATCAGTGGTTGAGGTTTCAACTAGACCAAAATCTTTCGCTCCAAGGTCTAAAATGGTCGATTCCTTCGGATGTTGGTTGGGCACAATTTCTTGTGACCCGGTCGCTTCAAAAGACCCTCGTTGGTCTATCTTTCGCCTTAGTGGTGGCGGGGGTGGCTCCAGTGTAACCAGTGATAGGCCAAGAAGCCTTCGTGACCGGCGAAGCTCATGATCCTCCACTGTGTGTGAAGATCAAAGACACTCTAGGGATGTCTATTCATTCAAAAAACAACACACACTAAAAAGTCCCTACAAGATAAAACAAGCAAACACTAAACTAATTGGAAGAACAGTTACAACAACCAACACTAGAGAAACTTATCAGTGCAAGTGAAACTTGAACATGGAAGCACCCTCCGGGTATACTCTGCAAAGCGTGGCTCAATTTCTGTCCTAGGTACCATGGTATACCCCCACAGTCACCTGTGTATGTCCCTAAAAAGATAGGCAACTAGGTTGCCAGTGTGCGAATAGTCACTAGGCGGGTACAGTCGAAAGTCGGGTAGACCACAATGAGCAGGGTATCGAGCCCGAAACCTGTCAAGGGTATCAAAAGTAAGTGGTCTGGAAGACAAGTAAGGACCTCGAACGGATTCAAGACCCACGAAGCTCCGTGGCAAATGCAATCGACGGAATCCCTAGACAAGCCCTCTATATGTGTACTCCACTACGATTGGTCCAACTTTGGAGGGGTTATCTCCGCTACCTTCCTGCACGTGACCTCTTGTTTATCCCCTGTGTTAGAGGGGGGTCCTAGATAATTTTCACGATACTGGACTTTGATGCTCCTTAACTCAGACTCCAATGTTTGATTTTAATGGCCTTGAAGAGTTTCCTCTCCAACCTAATTCAAGGCCCTAACCCTAAACTAGTTGGTTGACCCTACAAACATAAAAAGTCTAATGAATTTTAGATTTAGTGTTAATTTTTATGGCTTGTCTTAAGTCAAAGGTTATGAAAGTGAAACTAGTGATGTTTGAAAGACGAAAGCAAAATAAACAAAAATCTAGAAACAAAAACCTTTACCTTACTTCACTCTTAAACAACTTTTCAAACTTAAAATTTTTTCTAAGATCTTTGAACAACACACTCAAAGTAGGATTTCACTCGACTACGAGCTACTTATGAACTAAGTAAACTGTCAAGAACTTATGAAAGCAAAGACTTTTCCTTGGTTACTAATGCAAAACAACACTTTTCAATTAATCAAAGAAATAAAAGTTTTTTTTTTT
>SNQJ01S0308405.1:0-10052 GCA_010110895.2 Picea sitchensis
ATAGTAAATTGCCAAAATTGCCATAAAGTTGTTTTGAGCTAGTTGGAAAAGGTGGGTGGCCACCGATATCCACCTAGATCAGTCATTTCCCCGAATGACTCTGAATACCTTGCATACTTACAGGCCAATAGCGAAGTTTTGCGTAGACAGGCACTTCAGTTACATCACTACAGACAGGGATGAAAGAAAGAAGGAGTTGCAGTTGTACTATAAATTAATTGATCAAGACATGGAGGAGATAACCAAGGAATGGTCAATTGAATTCCTTGTACCAGTCGAGCAGAAAGATCTCTCCAACCCCTATATCATCGAAAGTTCTCTGGTGACCTAAGAATAATATGATGGACCGAGCAGCGCTAAGAAGATGAAGAAGAAGGAAGATGTGCAAGAAATAAACAACGCATTGGAGGAAACTACATATGATTCACCTGGCGGAGGAGGAGGCAAAGAAGTAAAACAAGAAGAGGAAGGGGAAGAAGATAAACAGGAACAGAGAGAAGTGACACCACCTAAATATCCCGTTACAGAGGCCGAGACATCAAAGAAAATAAAGGTTTATCCGAAGAAACCCTCAGTGCGAAAGAATTCATGAGCCAATAAACCCCATTCACAGACTGTGCTTATAGTGGATGATATTGACCTCATCATCGTAGCTATTGCATATACTTTAGAGGATATTTTCAATGAAATGAGGAAAAGAAGGAGACACTGTATGACAGGATCAAGGAAGAGATGAAAGGGGTATAACAATCCCTCTACTGGAGTTGCGCAGTGTCTACTGCATCATCGTCATCACAAGGTATGGAAGTGGGATATGAGCCTGCTCAACTACGTAGATTAGAATATGCGACAGAAACTCACCTTCGACGAGTACAGGAAGAAAAATATCATTCCACAAAGGCCTTGAAGAAAGCAAAGGAAAACGCCCTAGAGAAACGTCGGGTTTCACAGCAATATAAAGATAACCTCCAAGCGAAGTTGGAAGAGGACAAAGAGTAGATTCAGATAGAAAAAGACCAGCCACTCACAGAGCAGATTGGGTTTAGAGAAGCAGTAACTAGAGAAATTGTCTTAGTGTAGGGTCTGGCACATATGGAAGAAGAGACAACTAAGAGCCAAGTGGGGAAGCTCACTAAATACATTCAACAGCTTCATGCAAGAGTAGAATAACTGGAACTGCAAGTAGTGTCGAGTACTCTGTAGGAAGTGCAAGATCAGAGGGAAGAAAATACCATGACCGTAGTCAAAATAATCAAGGCATTAGATTTAGAATGCAAGAAACTAAGTAACCGAAGTGTGCATACCTATGAGCGCCTTGTACAAGACCCGAAACTGAGCACATTGGAGTCACATCTCCAGGAGGCGAAGCAGAAGGCATCAAAATTACAAGCACAATTGAAGTTTTTTTCAGTGATAGAGAAGATGAAAAGGTCACAGGAGGTGCACGTAGTTCAACAACATGTCAATGCCATCCATATTAGAGTCATGGAAGTGACCCAGAGACTCTAGTCATTACAGGACAAAGCTTGCACACATTTTGAAGAGATCAAGGGACAAGGCACACAGCTAGAACAAGTGGTCACCACGGTGGAACAATTCTTGGAAGGGCATGTCACCGAGAAAATCATTCATGAGTTTTCCTGTAACACCCTGTTTCCCCCAGTCTGTAAAAATAACTATGTTGGCCAAGAACTATGGAAAACTCAAAGATGTGAATGTTTGATTTGACAAACCTTTGCATGAAAGGTCGATGAATGTAAATTATATAATGAATATGTGTTTCATGACTGATGAGAGGGGGATGTGCTAAAAGAGACCACGATGGCTAATGAAAGGTGGTGGAAGGGACCTGGAATGGTTGCGTTAACTTCCACTGAGCCAGTACAGTATTAGTTTATACTTGCTCACAAACCAAAGCAGATCTTTGATCTTGGAATGGATTTCCCGTCAGACTGGTAGGTGGGGAGGCTCCTTAAGAGTTAATGAGGGGATGGGGGTGAACTTCCCATTCGTAATAACCCTTAGACCTGACCATGGACGGTGGAATTCACACCACATGCAACCTTGCAGAGAGAAATTGGCAAGAGAGGAGATATGGTAGGAGGAGAGCAGTTGGTGTGACGGGGATCATGGAAGAGACTAGATAAACCCTGGAAACATAGAGAGTTCTGAATACCAGGAGAAGGAGAGTAACCTTCATCCTGGATTATTTTCTTGCATTAGGAAAAGGAGAGTAACCTTCTTCCCTGATTTATGTTGAGCTGGAAGTAGGAGACTGAACCTCAAAGCATCGTGGTCTAGCTCGAGGGTGGCTAGTGGTAAGTTTGTTTGGAGTCACTGAGCCTACGGACAGGTGGCGGTGACACAGCTTGTGAGAAGAGTATAGAAGGGTTGAAAAGTGGTGTGTGCCCATCACTTTGGCAAAGTCCATGCAACATTGACCTCTCGCATCTCGGGGATTTGTGAAGGAGGAGCACGAGAGCTCAACACCTCAACTGGCGAGGTTGAGAAGTGGTGCTACTGTTTGGCCTAACCTATGGTTACATGTAGCAGGCACTAGTGAGGAGAGAGCCATACCTGTATAGTATATTGGGTATCGGTGTTTGGAAAAAGGGGATTCAAGAGTCTTGATTCCCAACTCACGAGTTACGAAAGGGGCTTGCACTAAGGCCAACTTGTGGTCGTTTGGAGGAGTATAAGGGAAGAGAGGGACTATGCTAGACCCCATATAAGTCTCGAGGATTCTGTTCCTCGAAGAAAAAGATGAAAAAATCTAAGTTGTTGTAGTGGGTGTGTGACAAATTGGTATCAGAGCATGGTTACAACACTTGGTGTTGTGGTGGGAAATCCCCCTACGGACTAGCAAATACGGTTATATTATGCATGTAGATATGACCAAAATAAAACTACTTTCTACCTTCGTCCCAGACTTAATCCCCATTTCTTTTTAGCAAATACATGGTTAGACCAACATACCTTGTTCTCGATGTTCGATTTCGATCCTTCATCACGCTTGATCACTTGTTATCATCTCTCCTCCCAAGGCTGACCTGCATACAAAACAAGCAACAAAACAAATGCATTTTACCTATAGAATAATGGGTTAGAAATTAAAACATATATTTACTGAACTATGAAGAACTCATATAGTGGGACAGGAAAATCATTTCTTTATTATTAACTTTAATGAATCAACTTACAATGTCGAGACCGACCACTGCTCTGTGAATATTGATCCTGGGCTCCTCTTCACATGTCCTCCAACTTATTTTCTTTGTATCTCTCTTTGTACAAGGATGGCTAAAGGGTTGGGACAATGGGAATGTGCAATTGGGCAAAGTTTCTTTACTCTTAATCTCCTCTTCCAAATAGGACCCCTAACCCTTATTTTATAGGCTAGAAGAATATAGGTATTTGGATGAACCCTCAGACATGCATGGCCGAGAGTTTCAGTTAACTCAGCCAAAGCTATGTGTTCCATTGGAAACTTTCCTTTTTTCATGCTTTGGTCTGTCCACGCGGGCTGTTTGAGGTCAGCTAGCATGTACACGTGTGCAGTAATGGAGTAGGGTCCGTGGGACCTTATAAGATAGGTTTTTTAAAGAGTTGTTCAATAGTGCTTTGGAAAAGAAGGGATCTGAGATGGCCTGATGCCAGGTAAGCATGTATGGTGGAAATTAAGGTTATAATAGATGCCCCCTAATGTGTGAGCTCAGAAGAGCATATGATGGCCAAAATACATTACCAATCTTTACTGATGTGTCAAACAAGTGAGCCCAAGGACCAAGAACCGGAAGGTGCCATCTGCAAAATAACAAATGTCTCATCGAGGTGAGCATACCCATGCTTGAGATAAAATAGAATCATGGCTACCAATCAAATACACTATAGATCCATTTCAAATAACTATATAAAATGTAGATGCGAACAATACATAGTGGAGCTCAGCCTTGAAATAAAAAAGATATACATATAGAGTATTCATCTTCTAGAAGCTAATACAACCTGATGGCTGGAGATGATATCTTCAGAGCTCGAGCAACAACTTCAAAATATTCAAAAATCAAGGTAGGAGTATAATATGAGTGTACGACTTCACTTCCCAGAGGTCATCAATGACTCGTCGGTCATGGACTAGATAATATTGATGATCAGATTGAAGGCTTCATTGATTTCGAACAAGGACTTGATTGGACATTCAGGATGGTCGGGTATGAGGGCAAGAGACAAATTACAGAGGGGCTGACTCATGCTTGGTAGAAACTTCCCTTGGACAACAACATGACAAATGATGAGACTTAGGCAACATGGCATTAATCATAAGTTTACGAAGAAGGAGGCAACGCAAACTCTCCATATGTTTGGAAGAATAACCAAATGGAGGAGGACACAACTCTCTGTAGTGAGAATAGCTTCCTAAGGTTGTACTACATCCCATAGTTTGATGAACAAATGGAAAGATGTGCTTTATCCAAGGGCGACTCATTATGCTTCCAATAAAGAAAATACTTTTCTCTTCCTCTTTTTGGGGTATATTTGATTTTTTTGTCTTTTACAATGATTTTGGAAGAAGAATAAAGGAATGTTACGTTACAATGGAGGAATGAGTGCTACAAACATACAAGTTCAAGGCGCAAGGACAAGACTGATGTTCAAAATAATGATACTCGGGAAAAATCCTCCAGGGGCTAAGGGTGTTAAGACGCAGAAGAAAAGTGCTACAAGGCTGGTGTATAAGGTATGCAAATGCAGTTAACAAAACACACAATGGTAACGTCCTTCGATGTAAGTTTAATGAGCCCAGAGAAGGTAATCTCAGTGGTTTTTCATATTTAGAGAGTCTGAAAAATCATAAAAGGAGACTCCATTGGGGTACCGTTTTCGAAGATAGTTTAGTCGGTTCGAAAAAGGGGTAAACTAGCACTGACAAGACGTCTATTCAAAACCATTTTAACGAGTGTGATAATGACAAGATCACTCGGCCATTTTTTCATTTTTAAGGAGCCTGAAAAAATCTTAACTATGGACTCCGCCAGGAATGTTCTTCTGGACCAGTTTAACGAGTGTGAAAGAATAAGGTCACTCGACGATCTTTTCAATTTTAGGGAGTCTGAAAAGAGCTTAACTATGGACTCCGTGGGGGTTCCTTCTTCGTAAATTTAGTACCTCAGGCCCGAAAAAGGGATAACATTATACTTGAGAGTACTCTTCTAGAGAACTAAAGTTCCATAGAGTATACCCTTGTTTGTACAGTTGACCATCTGGACCGAAAAAGGGGTAAACTACCGCCGGACAGACGTGACTTCAAATTTCAGTTTAATGAGCGTGAAAGGCCACAAGATCGCTTGGAAATATTTTCATGTTTAGAGGGTATGAAAAGGGATTAAAAGAAGACCCGTAGAGGTTACTTTTCTCAGTTAATCTAGATGAAATCGAAAAGAATAAATGTAGTCTCGCCGGATGTTGCTTTTGGATCTCAAAGCGAGCTTGAAAAACAACAAAGTTAGCTCATGATCGACTCTTTGTGGGTCGATTCCTGGCATCTCCTTGAGGGAGAAGTATGCTTTGACGAAAACATTATCTATGACGCTAGGGGTTCTAGAGAGATTTATATGTACTTTTTCAGCGATAGATTCCATATTACCCTCAGCATAGACCTCGTGTGTACCTAAGGGATTAATAGGAAAAGACCTATCTCCAGTCATAGTCAAGCTGAATTCTTCAGCTTTGATTCTGCTTAACTCTGGGAAGAAGTATGATCTGTGATGAAGATCTTCCCAGGGTTTGTCCGGATTAGTCATTGCTTCAACTACAACTTCATTAGAGGGAAAGACTAAGTCTAATGAATCGGTGTCAGTGAGAGAATCCTGAGCCCAAATAGGCTCCAGAAGTGGATCGAACTCTTGTGTAGTAGCTGGATCAGTGTTGGCTGAAGTTTGTTGGACTAAAGAGTACGCTACTTCAACTGTGGACAAGGGCATGGACATGCCCAGGTGCCCTGTCCCATCCATCATGACCGATGGTGAAGGAAGTATCCACGGATCATCGAGGTAAGTCATGCGGAACGAAGAAACTTGAAAAATCTCAACCTTATGGTGACTAGATATAAACTTGATATCACCTTGCGGGGGTAGGTAATTGAAGGTACCCATAAAATATGGGTACAAACCAACCCCTATGTTGACGAAACATGGTTGAGGATTATCAATCATTGGGACTATGGATGCCCCCAATGCAGGTTCAGGTCTGGAGAAAGACAATTGTTTGATGGTCACTATCCAACCCTCNATTTCATGGCATAAGTCCAACTCTTTCCTAACCAAAGGTTATAGTCGAGGGGAGAATCGACTACCTCTACTTCGACACACACGATCTTCCCTCCTAATTGCACGGGGAAAGAAGGAATGATACCATGTGGTCGGAATGAATGATCATCGAAAGCAGTGATGAGAGTAGGTGACTGAGACAAAACGGGCTGGCCAACGACCTTCCAGCATGTCAATGAAATAACGCATGTCGAGGTGCCCTCATCAACCACCATGCGAAATATATTCTGAGTAAAATTTTTCATGGGATAAGACACTACTATCTGAAACACTACGTGGTAAGGCAGATGAGGTTTTAAGTTGGTTGTATCCAGCATGATTGTACCCAGATTACAAGTCTTGGTAGATCCTAAAATGGTTAACAAGGCTTTCCTCTAAGAAGGGTAGCTTTGGAGGACCTCCAAAGAAGACATCGCACAAGGGGTTTGGGATAAATTTTCTACCACAGAGTAGTTTTGGGCATCCCTTGTGTTTGGTTTATGAGAAGCTTTTTTGAATGCACCTTTGGCAATGCGTGTCATTGTTTCACCCAACGTCTTCTCAATCTATAGAGGAAGAGATGGGAGTTCAACTTCTTTACCCTTCTGAGAAGTGCTTGTTTTTTTATAGTCATGCACTCTAGTCGATATAAAAGAGTCACTCTTCACCATAAATAAATTAATGGATGCGGGGTTGTTCGCAGGTGGAGAGGGTCCTTGGATGCCCCCTTCCGTGCTTGCAGAGGCCCGTGTTAAATTTTTCCCATGTTCGAATGGATTGGTTAACACAGGAAGTTGTTGTTGTGTCACAAACTTTTGGGCCTCTGCAAGCCGAGGATAAAGGTGGGTTGGGTGGTCATCCATGCACAAGTTGCATGGATACCTCACCTTTCGTTTCTCAGTATTGTCCCCACTAGCATTATCGGTGGGTTTCTTATCCCCCTTACCCTTCTTCCGTTGTTTTTTTTTTCCTTCAGGATACTGCGTGGCCTTTGGATTAGTCGATTGCACTATGTGTACATCCGACGTTTTGCTAGGGGGAGCAACCAAAGAAGTAGTTTGGTTGGCCGCGGTGTTTTGTATAGACAATTGTTGCAACTGAGTCGTTAGTTGCTCAATGGGCTTAGTTTGTGTTGAACTGAGAATACCATCGGCATGTGGTCCAGCTCTCTGTCTGGTTTGATCAAGTATTGAGCATGGTGCATCTGGCAAGATCTCGTATAATAAACCGGACCGAGAATAGATTAGCTAAATTTGTTGAGCTCTCCTGATGGATTCTTCTTCGAAAAATACTCCCAACGTCGCGACGTCCTTGGACAACTGTGGGACCAAAGACTTAAGAAACCACTCGAGCAAAAATGCTGGTGGGACTGGTACCTTAATTAAACTCTTTCTGCGTCTCCATTCTCTAATGTGATCAGAGATATGGTCCACTTTAGTTTGTGAGAAATTGGCCAACAATTCGGTGCCAGTGTCTTATCTCACAAGCAACTAGAAATGGTTTAGGAAAGCCATCGCTAGTTCACCGAAGGAAGAGTATCTTGAGAGGTTGAGCTCAATGTACCATTTCACGGCACTCCCAATGAGATTACATTGAAACAATCGCAACTGTATGGAATCATCTTTTAACGAGTTAAATGAGTACCAAAGATGGAAGGTAGTCACATGATCTCCTGGATCTTCGTTAGGCTTGGCTTCAAACTTTGGGATGTTCGAAGGAAACTTCATTGGCATAGGAGGCCAATGCAGATCATGATAGATAGGGTCATTCAAAAACCTTGTCAAGTTTGGCAAATGCAAGGTTGCCAGGAAAGGTAGTTTGGGTTGTTGGTGATAACCTGGTAAAAAGGGGCCTGGAGTTTGACTGGCACCAGGTTTCCAGGAAAAGCTCGACTGCTGGCCCAGATTCTGGTAGAAACCATGGCCATGGATAGCATATGGATTTTGCGTGTGAGGAGACATCATCGGTGGATTTCCGAAATAGGACATAGATGGTTGGGCATGCATTACATTCAAAGGACTTTGGGAAGGATTGCTCCATGTTAGTCCCTTGGGGATAGGCATAGTGCTTTGTCCGGGGTTCCATTGATTGTGGGAAGAATTACCCTAGATCGACATTCCAGACGAGGGAATGGATCCCTGCTAAGAATTCCAAGGCTCTGTTGCGAAAGAAGTTCCTGGATGTGCCTCCTATGCAGGAATAGTACCCTGCATAGGAATAGATTGTCTGAAACCGGGGTTGCCCCCAGTTGGGAAAGTAGGTGAAGAGAAGGCGTTGTTACCAAATCCATCGAACAAAGAAAATGGTGTCGAACCTACCAACATATTTTGTGAAGGTGGTCCTTGACTCCTCGCTCCAAGTAAACTATGGTATACAGGTTGCCCGTCGATGTGTTGATGCGAGCCACCGAGTGAAGGGGACGAAGGAGGTATATGACCTCCCCTGTAAGGGAAAGTGTTAAAAGGAGCAGGAGTGCCCCCCATGTGTCCTTGAAGAGGAGTGTTAGAGCTCCCTGCCCCCAAACCTAAAGTTTGTAAAGTGGAGTAAGAAAGTACAGGACTTGTACCTAAACTAGGCATCTCGTATGAGAATGGAGGGCCTATCGCACTTGGTGTGAAAGTAGTTGTGGCCACTGCCAAAGATGGGATCAAACCACTGTGCGATGTAGAGTTGGTCGAGAGCATGGTGGCTCGGACTGGTGATGATGGGTTAGGAGTTGGAAACTCTCCTGTGGTGACAACCGTAGTGGGAATTGAAGAATTCCCAGAAGGAGTAATAACATTTGTTTCCATTGCTATGTGCAACACTATATGGTATACATAAGGATGAATCAGTATGATGATGGGTGCTGAAAGATCAGTGGTGGAGGTTTCAACCAGACCAAAAGCTTGTTCTCCAAGGTCTAAAATGGTTAATTCCTCTGCATGTTGGTCGGGCACAATTTCTTGTGACACAGTCACTTCAAAAGACCCTTTTTGGTCTAGCTTTCGCCTTAGTGGTGGTGGGGGTGGCTCCAGTGTAACCAGCGGCAGGCCAAGAAGCCTTCGTGACTAGTGGAGCTCGTGATCCTCCAATGTGTGAGAAGATAAAAGACACACTAGGGTAGTCTAACCGTTCAAAAACAACACACACTAAAAAGGTCCCTAGAAGATAAGACATGAAAACACTAAATTAATTGAAAGCACCCTCTAGGTATACTCTTCAAAGCATGGCCCGTTGTCTTTCCTAGGTACCATGGTATACCCCCACAGTCACCTGTGTATGTCCCTAAAAAAGATAGGCAACTAGGTTGCCAGCACGCGAACAATCACCAGGTAGGTACAGTCGAAAGTCGGGTAGACCACAATGAGTAGGGTATCGAGCCCAAAACCTGTCAAGGGTATCGAAATAAAGTGGTCTAGAAGAAAACTGAGGACCTCGAACAGATTCGAGACCCACGAAGCCCCATGGAAAATGAAATCTACGAAATCCCGAAACAAGCCCTCTATATGTGTTCTCCACTACGATTGGTCCAACTTTGGAGGGGTTATATTCGCTACCTCTTCGCACGCAACCTAGTGTTTATCCCCTGTGTTAGAGTGGTGTCCCAGATAACTTTCACGATATTGGACTTGGATACTCCCTAACTAAGACTCCAATGTTTGATTTTAATGGCCTTGAAGAGTTTCCTCTCCAACCTAATCCAAGGCCCTAATCCTAAACTAGTTGGTTAACCCTACAAACATAAAAGTCTAATAAATTTTAGAT
>SNQJ01S0308406.1:0-10349 GCA_010110895.2 Picea sitchensis
TCCAGCCCCTAGTTTCTTGCCCACTCTGTGGACGCTCAGTCCCCCTTCACTCATTCATCGTGGTCGGTCTGCACCTGGCGGTGTTTATATTTTATTGATTATTTTGCATACATACAAGTACAACATCAGGATCCTAGCCCTCAAACACTTAGACTTCCTGGCCTAACAAACACATAAGCCTTCCGACTTATACAAAACTTGGCTCACCAGCCTATAGAGCACATTTACAATTCATTGCATATATCATTATCTGTAACAGGGCTCGGCCTTGGGGACACTACAGACAAGATCCGGAGATGGGCATAGACGCCATGGAAATCAATGGATGTTTCCAGGGATGGAAACAACTTGGAGTGGGGGAGGATGTAAGGTCTCCTACGTAGATTACATAGTTATCTATTCAAGTAGGATTTCTTTTATTTAATTCTGTAACTAGTTTCTTGATTCAATTTGTTCATGCAATGGGATTACTCATGTGGGATTGTGTTCTATTCATGCAATTAAGTATTCATGTCAAATTTCGTTTATTTATTTGTTTATAATAATTGATTGGGTTGCATTCCTTTATGCCGTTGAATAATTGTGCTTAACACAAATACATTTGTTGGTCTGAGTAGAAACATGGATCATCTTGGTGAGGATTAGATTAGATTAGTTTTCTTTCCTGCAAGTGTTACATTACTTTCCCTGCAAGTGTGACATTTACTTTCTTGAAAGTGTGATATTTTCTTTTCTACAAAAGTTTGTTTCAATTCCTACAAGTGTGACAGTTACTTTCCTGCAAGTGTGACATTTACTTTTCTGGAACTGTGATATTTACTTTTATGCGAAAGTGTGCTTTCAATTCTTGCAAGTGTGGATTTTTGTAGAACCTTTCAAGAGCTTGAGAATTGTCTATACTCTAACTATAAAAGTAATCATTGATAATACAACCACATATCAAACAAGTTGAAGAGTAGAGTGTAGCTTGCACATACAGTGCATGGTAACTCGCAAGTTCCAAACGAGCCCCAGATTGATAATTAAATGCACAATATTTTTTAGTTGTCTTTCTGAGAAATTAGAAAGGTGATTAAAAATCATGTCACATATATTCTTTGAATGTTTTTTCCCCCATCTTCCACTGTTGTTGCCTCCTATATACGGTGTACATTCCTCATTCTGCCTTCCTTTTGAGGGTAATCTATGGAAAAATGGTCTCCTTCACATCCACAACATTTGATTGGCTACATTGCCATTTTCCCCAAGGATTCTCTCACCTTAGATCCACTCTAGGATGGATATCTTTGTTGATATGTATTAGGACTGTTGTTGAATATAAAAGGTTTAAAATCCTTCTTCCTCTAATCTTGCATGTCATTTTTCTTATCTCTCAATACTTATGAAAATTATCTCTCCCTTTGCTCTAGTCATACAAGTCTTTGGCCTTTTTTATTGTCTCTTAAAGAGTTAGGTTCGTGAAACTAAATTTTATCTTTGTAGAATGCAGGAAACCCACTTATGAAACTCTAAAAACTTCTTCTCATATTCTTCCATGGTCATATTTCCCAAAAGAATTCTTGAATCTTTAATTGGTCCCACCAAATAAAGAATTTTCCCTATAGGTTGTATATGGTGATTCTAGCTTCGAGATTGGATATTTAATAATGTAATTGAAAGTAGTTTTTTATTCCTAACAACCATCTTTCAACATCCTCTCACATATTATTTTCATTGTCAAAGGTTGGTGGCTTGCTCTTCTTAAGATCTCCTTACAAAATGTGTTCTCATACCTTTTCCTTTGATGTATGAATGGGGATACTTCTAGGTTACATTGTGATTCTTCGAATGCATATGGATTCCTTGTGAAATGTGATAGTGAGTAGTAATGCCTTTGAGTTATAATAACACTTCTAGAGTGCCTAGATCTTCCATGGTTTTCTCTTCTTGAATGGACTATGCCCCCTTCCTCATACCTTGAAATTGATCCATTCTTCATTTGCTTTTGCAAATTATTTAAGCTCTGTAGTAGTTGAGTGTTAAGTGATTTTTTCTTCTCTTGAGATTTAAACATCCTCTCAATATCATCTTTACAAATTTGCATTTCCATCATCAATATCCTTATAGTTTCTACTAGATCTAATGACTTTGTTCTCTTTCTATGCCCCCTAGACTTTGTTTCTTGTACAATGATATTCATACCTCTAACTTCTTCTCCATGGACATAAGGTCTTTTTCCATATTCCATGTCTCCGATGGGTGAAATAATTTGCTTGTTTTAGCAACAAGGAAACTATTCTACTTTTGCATTTAATATGTAAACCCAGAGTATTGTAAACTTGTGAGATACCATGCACTATATATGCAGAGCTTAAATATATTCTTTGTTTGTGATTTATATATGATGAAATGAATAGTTACTTCTCAATCCTACCTATTTCATATATATGCTGGAAAGCAAAGCAAAATAATCACACAACAAAAGAACTTGTTCCACTCTTTATATCTTAATCCACATAATTCACTAACATTGTATGAAATATATACTATTAATGTTGAAACTATTGTCAATGATGTCAAAGGATTAATGATGTCATTGATGTCATATTGTGGCATTACAATACACACAACATTTCCAAGATTGATTTATATATATAGGTCTACAAGTATATTAAAAAATGGTTGCATGTGATAAAGTAAAAAGTGAAATGGTGGTTTCAAACCCATGGGTTTGGGGTATTTACCCGTGGTTTGGGGTATTTTCCCATGGTATTTGGGGTAATATCCCATTGTATTGGGAAACAATTATTTAATTAAGGGTCATGTCCCTTCATGAAGGGTTATGAAAAGGTATAAAAAGAGAAAGCGTTGAGAGAATGTGTGTGTGTGTGTGTGTGTGAAAAATGGATTAGCAAAGATTCAATTGTGAAATCAATTTCATGTCATCTTGGAATTTCCGTGATAGTTTTTTTTCTAGGATGTTTCAGACCTTGAAATTTTGCAGAGACAATGGAGAGATCTCAGTGTACATGTGGTACAAATTTTAGATGTTGGTTGGTTGTACTTTATGAGATATGATCTATGGAATTTAGGGTTTCTAAATGGTCCTAAGATCATTTTCAAACAAGTCAGCTTGGAATTTTTACTATAACTTCTTTTTTGGGACTCTTCAGACTGTGAAAATTTCATAGAATAAAGGAGACATACATAAGAACCTCATGTAACAATTTGATAATAAATTTGCAAAATTGGATATGTGGCATGTTGTACAAGTTCATTCTTGGGCAGAGGCCCAAAACATCAATATTTGAGAAAGTTACCATTTGGAAATTCAAATTTTGGTCAAACCCGGTAAAGGAAAAAGTAATGAGTAGACCTGGTGAAGCCAGAAGCAGTGAGTATACCTAGTGAAGGAATAAGTAGCAAGCAGACCTGGTTAAGGAATAAGTAACAAGAAAACTCGATGAAGGTTGGTGCGGCTGACACAAATATATTTGTGTCTCTTGCTAAGTTGGTGCTTAGAGATGGTGATTGGTGTCTCTGGTAGATTGGTGTCTATGAAGATATATAAGAGTAGGTTGGTTATGTTCAAACAAAGAGATCAATATCTCTTGTTAAGTTGGTGCTTAGCGGTGGGGATTGGTGTCTCCAGTATATTGGTGTTTATGAAGATTTGTAAGAGTAGGTTGGTACCTACTAGGATTTGTAATAGTGAGGATCAGTGTCTCTAGTAGGTTGGTGCCTACAAATATTTGTAACAGTAGGTTGGTGCCTACAAATAATTTTAAAGAGAAGTTGTGTGGTTTTCTCTCGAAAGATTTTCCATGTAAATCTTGTGTTCCATGTTCTGCAATTAATAGATCTCATATTTGATTTTTTTCTTATGGTGGATGAATGTTTGAAAAAGTAAAAAATTGTCATATACTAATCCTCNNNNCCCCCCCCCCCTCTTAGTATAAGTGTGTGCTCAACAATTGGAATCACAACAAGTTCCTTCGAAAAGAGTCTAACCATTGGAAGGTAGATCTTGGGAGAAGACATGGCAATCGAAACTAATACTTTAGAAGATGAATACAAAGGGAAAGAAATTATGGATTCAGAAGAGGAACAAAATGTCAAAACTACTGCAAAAGTAGATCTTGAAGAATAAATCATTTGTGCCTCAAGTGAAACAAAGAAGCTTAAGAAAAATAATTTGAAACAAAAGGAGCAGTTGCAGAAATATGAAGAGGAGGATTGTGATGCAAAAGCTAAAATGTCACAAAGCCTTGAAGAAACTATTATTAGCCTAAAAATTCAACTAGAAGAGGCAAAAAGGATGGAAGTAGTGTTGAGAATCCAAATGAAGGAAAAGGAAGGAAATTGTGAGAAACTGGAAGTTGAAATCATTTCCTTGAGAAAGGAATTGGAGAAGTCAATTGATCAGTTGAATAGAAGCTTGAAGCTTGAAAAGAGCATTGGAATATTAGATGATATCATCAAATGCCAAATATCACCACTCATTAAAACTGGTATTGGTTGTGATAAGATTCAGATGACCACCAAAGAAGATTCAAAAGCTACAAATCCACTGAAGAAAGTAAATGAAGGAAAATCTAAAAGCTATGTTGATGTACTCAAAAACTCCATCACTGATGAAGACAACATGAAGAGAGAAAATGATGTTCCGTAGAAAATTGGCATTCCTCCTAAAGACAACAAGGATAGATTCATAATATCTTTCCCACCAAGATGGCCTCGCACAACTCAGTATCAAAACTCTTTCCTTGGTTATTGTTTTTCTTGCAATCACTTTGGTCATAACGCAATAGATTTTAGAGTATATGCAAGAAATAATCATGTATGGAACAAAAATAGAAGTACTTATGGGTTCTCAAATAGAAACTATAATTCATTTGCTCCATTATTTGATTACAATGTTGTATGTTATAAGTGCAACAACTATGGGCACATAGAACTTTTTTGTAGAAGTGGCCTAGTGGAAACTTCTAGACAAAATAGGGAAGAAGATACCCTTTCCAAACAAAATAAAGAAACCATGAGAGTTTGGAAAAGGAAGTAGGAGCAAGGAAAACACAAGAAGGAGGAATCGATGATTGTGAAAACTATCCTTCATGCTCAAAACAAAGGAAATAGATGGTACATTGACAATGGATGCTCGAGCCACATGACAAGGGACAAGAATAAGCTTTGCACTTTGAAGGAAGTAAACGAAGGAAATGTAACATTTGGAGATAATGCTACTGCAAAGATAGCCGAAAAAGGTACTCTTGGTCTTGATAATGGAAATAATAAAATAGAGAATGTTTTGCATGTTGAAGATTTGGAACATAATCTTCTCAGTGTTAGTCAAATGTGTGATCAAGGACACACTCTCACATTTTATTTTGAGGTTCTATAATCTTCTCAAGTCTATGAGATAAGGAAGAAATGATCAAGAATATTAGTGGCAACTGCATATAGAACCTCAAATATTATATATATCTTCAATGAGATCAAGGAAGAAAAATGTTATATGGGACAAATAGATGAGAGTTGGTTATGGCATAGAAGAATGGGCCATATAAACTTTGATAATATAGTTAAAATCAACACCAAACAAGTAGTGAGAGATATGCCAAAGATTTCTAAGCCTTTAAACATTATTTACAAGCAATGTCAACATGGGAAACAAACAAGAGCAAGCTTCAAATCAAAGGAGTACTCAACAATGAAGCTATTGGAATTCATTCATACAAATATTTGTGGTCCTACAAGAACACAAAGTATACAAGGTGAAAATCACTTCATGTTGTTCATTGATGATTACTCTAGAATGACATGGGTTACATTTCTAAAAGAAAAATATGAAATGTTTGAGAATTTCAAAGCATTCAAAGCCTTGGTTGAAAATGAAATTGATTTGAAAATCAAGTGCTTCAGATCAGAGAGAGGAGGTGAGTTTATCTCAAATGAATTTGAAGAATTTTGTGAACTTACTGGAATAAAAAGACATTTTTCAGTTGTAAGAACTCCACATCATAATGGAGTGGTAGAAAGGAAGAATCAAACCATACAAGAGATGGCTAGAACAATGTTGAATGAAGTTAATATATTAGACATGTTTTGGAGAGAAGCAGTCAACACTGCATTCTACATTATGAATAGAGAGAAAATTAGAGTCAACAACAACAAAACACTTTATGAATTAAGGAAGGGTAAACCAACAACAGTTAAATACTTCAAATTTTTTAAAATCAAGTTCTACACAAAGAGAGATGATGAGGACTTGGACAAATTTGACTCCAAAGTTGATGAAGGAATCTTTCTTGGTTATTCATCAAGAAGCAAGGCTTATCAATGTTACAATGAAGCATTGGGAGAAATCGTAGAGAATGCCAATGTGAAAGTGGATGAAGCAGGCATCAAAAGGTGAAAGCACATGTTCAAACAAAGGAGCCAAGCTGCAAAGAAGAAGAAGAAGAAGAAGAAGAAGAAGAAAATGAAGAAGAAGAATCAAAACATCAAGATACAAAGACACCATCTAGATTTGTCTGAAAGAATCATTAAAAAAATATAATTCTTAGTGATAAAGATACAAGAGTTAAAACTAGAATAAGACTAGAAAGTGCACCAGAACATGCAAACTTCTCTTTGCTATCTAAAATAGAGCCTAAGAACTTTACAGAAGCTAGTGAAGACAAGCATTGGATTGATGACATGGAAGAAGAGATTAATAAAATTGAGAAGAATGAGACATGGGAACTTATTCTAACACCAAAAGATAAAAATGTGATTGGCACAAAGTGGGTCTTTAGGAACAATTCGAATGAGGATGGACAAGTAATAAGAAATAAATCAAGATTGGCTTGTAAAGGCTATGCTCAAGTTGAAAGTATTGATTTTGAAGAAACCTTTTCCCTGGTTGTAAGACTAGAAGCTATCATAATGTTTTTGCCATTTGTGTGTTTCAAGAACTTCAAAATATATCAAATGGATGTCAATTATTCCTTTCTCGTTGGAAATTTAGAGGAAGAAGTAGATGATTGATGTCCTGGTTACCAGATGCAAGCCCCGGAAGTGATGATTGATGTTATGCAATTAATTTCGCTTGTTTCAATCCCATTTCTTCACCCCTGTGAGCATCACCTAATGCAATGAGTGCTAATTGGTCAGTTGCGACTAATACTCATGGATATGGGTCATAGATTAATGACTTACACTACGCAGTTAATCCAGAAAATGATATCTAATATGTTGCACTACGGAAGCCCCTCTATGCTTAAATAATAAGAGTGAAGGGAGCTCTAACTGAATAGTTCATAAGGCACAATACTTGCTATGGTTTTGCAAATGGGGTAGCAAGCTAAGTGGGCTTGATTGTGGGGAAAACTCCACAGTTAAGCGCGCTTGAGCCAGAGGCGTCTTGGGATGGGTGACCCCCTGGGAAGTCCTGGTTACCGGGTGCAAGCCCTGGAAGTGATGATTGATGCTATGCGATTAATTTCGCTTGTTTCAATCCCATTTCTTCACCTCTATGAGTATCACCTGATGCAATGAGTGCTAAGTGGACTATTCAAATCATGAGAATTATTGGTCAGTTGTGACTAATACTCATGGATATGGGTCATAGATTAATGACTTACACTACGTAATTAATCCTGAAAATGATATCTAATATGTTGCACTGCGGAAGCCCCTCTATGCTTAAAAGGATTCTTATTATCAAAAAATAAGGATCATGTATGTAGATTGAAGAAAGCACTCTATGGGTTAAAACAAGTTCCTAGAGCCTGGTATTCAAGACTTGACAAATATCTAGAACAAGAAGGCTTCAAAAATGGAATTGTTGACAGTAATCTCGACATCAAGATAACAGAGAAAATCAGTTAATTGTTGTGGTTTATGTAAATGACATCATTTTTGGAGGCAATATGAACAAAATGTGCCAAGAGTTTGCAATAGAAATGCCAAAGGAATTCGAGATGTCTATGCTTGGTGAATTGAATAGTCATTCTTTCTTTGTTTATAGATTTCTCAATTTGACAAAGGCATATTAATTTCACAAACTAAATATATCAAGGAAATGTTGAAGAAGTTTAAAATGAAAGATTGTGCATCGGTCAGCACACCCATGGTCACAGATTGTAAATTGAGCAAAGATGATGAATCTCTGGAAGAAAATCAAACATTGTACATGTCAAGGATTGGCAGCCTACTATAGTTGGCAACATCAAGATTGGACATTATGCAAGCAATAGGATTGGTTGCACGGTTTCAAGTTGAACCAAAAGAAACCCATGTGCAAGCAGTGAAAAGAATATTCATATATCTAAAGGGTACATTAGATTTCGTCTTGTGGTACTTAAGAGGTGGTTAACAACATATACAGATGTGGATTCGGTAGGCAGCGTTGATGATAGGAAAAGTACAAGTGGAGGAGAATTCTTCTAGGCAACATTCTAGTGTCCCCATTGAGCAAGAAACGGTCTTCAGTTTCTCTATCCATAGCAGAGTCTGAGTATATAGCAGCATCAACATGTTGCACACAAGTTATTTGGATGAAGTAGAATTTGGAAGATATTAAGGTAGAATATGATCACCCAATATCAATAATTTGTGACAACACAAGTGCAATAAATATTTCAAAGAATCTTGTTACACACTAAAAAACAAATCATATTCCAATCCAATATCACTTCTTAAGACAACAAGTAGAAAAACATAATGTTAAGTTGTAATATATTGTCACCAAAGAATGGGTTGTGTATATTTTCACAAAACCCCTTCCCAAAGAGACATTTAAATATCTCAAGAAAAAATTGGGAGTAATATCCATCACATCACTAAGTTTTTAAGGATAAGGACAAGCTCAGGGGGAGCATTCATTTTTCATTGATGTCAAAGGGTGAGAGTTCCATACATGGGAAGAATGATTTCTATGCCTGGTGGACTATGTGTTTCATTGCAGGATTGTTGTCAATGACAAAGGGGGAGATTGTTGGAATTGTTGTCATTGATGTCAAAGGATTAATGATTTCATGTTATGGCATTACAATACACACAACATTTCTAAGATTCAGATATTTAAAGGGTACCTTAGATTTCGGCTTTTGGTACTTAAGAGGTGGTTATTTTACTCTAACAACATATACAGATGCGGATTCAGCAGGCAGTGTTGATGATAGGAAAAGTACAAGTGGAGGAGAATTCTTTTGGGCAACAGTCTAGTGTCCCCATTGAGCAAGAAACAATCTTCAGTTTCTCTATCCATAGCAGAGGCCGAGTATATAGCAGCATCAACATGTTGCACAAATTTTTTTTGGATGAAGTAGAATTTGAAATATATTAAGGTAGAATATGATCACCCAATATCAATAATTTGTGACAACACAAGTGCAATAAATATTTCAAAGAATCTTGTTACACACTAAAAAACAAAGCATATTCCAATCAAGTATCACTTCTTAAGAGAACAAGTAGAAAAACATAATGTTAAGTTGGAATATATTGTCACCAAAGAATGGGTTGTGTATATTTTCACAAAACCACTTCCCAAAGAGACATTTAAATATCTCAAGCAAAAATTGGGAGTAATATCCATCACATCACTAAGTTTTTAAGGATAAGTACAAGCTCAATGGGAGCATTAATTTTCCATTGATGTCAAAGGGTGAGAGTTGCATACATGGGGAGAATTATTTCTATGCCCGGTGGACTATGTGTTTCATTGCAGGATTGTCGTCAATGACAAAGGGGGAGATTGTTGGAATTGTTGTCATTGATGTCAAAGGATTAATGATGTCATATTATGGCATTACAATACACACAACATTTCTAAGATTGATTTATATATATAGGTGTACACGTATATTAAAAAAGGGTTGCATGTGAAAAAGTATAAAGTGAAATGGTGGTTTCAAATCCATGGGTTTGGGATATTTGTCCATGGTTTGGTGTATTTTCCGACATGGTATTTGGGGTATTTTTCCATGGTATTAGGAATCAATTATTTAATTAAGGGACATGTCCCTTCATGAAGGATTATGAAAAAGTACAAAAAGAGAAAGCATTGAGAGAAAGTGTGTGTGTGAAAAATGGATTAGCAAAGATTGAATTGGGAAATCAATTTCAGGTCATCTTGGAATTTACGTGATAAAAAAATTTCTCGGACTTTTCAATCCTTGAAATTTGGAAGATAGAGGAGAGATCTCGGTGTACATATGGTAAAAATTTCAAATGTTGGTTCGCTATACTTTCGGAGATGTGCCCTGTGGAAGTTAGGGTTCCTCAATGCTCTTGAAATCAATTTCAAGCAGGTTACCTTGGTACTTTTGCTATAACTTATTTTCTTGAATGTTTCAGACCTTGAAATCTTGCAGAGACAGAGG
>SNQJ01S0308409.1:0-10162 GCA_010110895.2 Picea sitchensis
GTTTATTTCCCTGCATTATTGTGATCATCATTTAGTGTTTCAGCAAAGAGTTTAAAAGAAGCATAATTTTTTAAGCACGGTAACAACTGATTCACCCCCCCCTCTCAGTTGTCCAACAGGACACATGTGTTGAATATGGCCTATAGCATTTTCTACCAAGCTCTTGTGTCTTTCTTGTGTTATATTTCTTAACATTATAAATAGCTCCTTTGGTCTTAAGGGGTTTGGTAGTTCCATGGTAGTGATCAATGGAAGGTGAGGTGTCCTTGTTCCTTCATGATAGTTATTCATGAGAGATTCAGTGTGAATTAGTCATGAGTTGAATTTGACAACATGTTAGTCTTCCATGGGAAGTTTAATATCCAAGAAAATAATAGATCCAACAGAAGAAAGGTTATAAAAATTATTATGTTTCTTCTCTTTTTAATTTATAACACAAATTTGGAATTACTGCATCTTTTCACCACAAGTGAGGGATCTAAATGGCTATCATATATACTCAATTTCAATTGTCAATCAAGATAAGTCATCAAGTATTATAGATGAAAGAGATTCATTTAGATCTAAAATCAACTTGTTGCAAATATTTGGTATGTGCACACTACTTTAATAATGATATGGTACTCTTCTTTCATTAGATATTTTTTATATGATCCCTGGGTAATTCCTAATCCAAACTAATATGATAATTACGGAGACCAAATGCCACTTAGCCCAATGGAGTTGGCTTATGAAGCCATCCAATCTACCTTTGCATCTCCTTTTAATGCACCTGATTGAATGAGTCCAACCTTAGATGAATATTCTCACTCTATATAGCTTACCTCCCTCACTTCCCCTGATCCTTTCAATCATAATTTTCCCAGTGATGAAGGGATTATGGAGGTTATGTCCTTAGAGGAAACTCCATGGGATGATGGACATCATCATTCCTCCTTTTTTCTTAGATCTAAACATGAGACTCATTCTATAGTATCTCCTTATCCTCCCATTCCTATCCTCCCTTACAGTATTTAATATGAGGGGAATTTGGGAATCATTTATGATATTGTTCCTATTGATATTTCAATCAAAACTAGAATAATGGAAAACATTCATATTGGTCCTTCTTGTTCTCCTGAAGAAATTAATGTTTGTAGAGCACTTCTCAAAGAATTCCACAACAATTTTTCTTGGTCCTACAAATAAATTCTTGGGATAGACCCGAATATTGTAATTCATGAGATTAACACATATCATGGAGCCAAGCTTTTCCAACAAAAGATTCATCCATTTCACCCTAGAAAATTCATTTCTATCAAAATGAAAGTTAAAAATTTTCTTAAAGCAGGTTTCATCTATCCAGTACCTCTTACAGATTGGGTTTCAAATATTGTCTCGGTCAACAAGAAACATGGTACGATTCGTGTATGTTTTGATTACCGTGATATCAATAGGGATTGACTTAAAGATACTTACCTGACTCCTTTCATTGACTAGATCATTGATGATTGTGATAGCAATGAAATTTTCTCCTTTATAGATGGTTTATCATGTTATAATCAAATTAACATACTTCCTTTGGATCAACATAAAACTGATTTTATGTTTAAATGTGACTTAATTTTGATGCAACATGGAAGGAATCTGGTTGAGGGTTTAGCGTTCTTCAGCGCACTGTGCTGCATTTCCACAATGCTTGCCCTGCTGGGGATCATGTCTCGGAGGGAAGGAGGGTCGAATGGTGCCTCCTACAGCCAGGCCACCGTGAATGGAAACTCTGGAGAAGGTTTGAAATGGCTGACCTTTGAGCCCCCACCAGATCTACGCTTAAAAATTCTGGTGGAAGGAACCTTCAAGGATTAGGAGATGGACATCGATCTAGAGAATGCGACTATCCTGGATACTACGTCAACTCCATGGATGCCAGGCAAATGTATCCCACAAGCACCACAGGCCCCAAAATACATCATCATCTCACCACACATAGAAGAGCAAAAGCAATATATGAGAGACTATGCCCTCGTAGGAAAATTCCTAGGGCTTTGGCCTTCAGAGAGTGATCTGATCAAATGGATACAATATTTTTGGAAGCCAAAAGGACACTATGAGCTACAACTGGGTTCCAAGGGGTTCTTCACAATCATATTCCACAACCTCGAGGATCACAATCGCATATTTGATGGGGGGCCATATTTCTATAACTCGGTAGGACTCTTCTTAAGATTCTGGACTAAGAAGTTCAGCCCTGAAAAGGAGGAATTTGCCCATGCACCTGTATGCATTAGACTATACTCTCTCCCCCAGGAATTTTGGCTGGAAGAGGTATTGCCCGTCATAGGTAACACCATAGACATATATGTTAAGTCTTCAGAAGCCACCAAGCAGAGGTGCTACACCTCTTATGCGTGCATCTGCGTATACCTGAACATACCCAAGCCACTCCCGGGATCCATAATACTTGAATATCATGATGAGGACTGGACCCAAACCATCGACTATGAAAACATTCCGTTCCGATGCAGGAAATGCCACGAACACGGTCATCTTTTTAGAGACTGCCCCCTAAATACTGCTCACAAAGAAGGGAACCTAGAAAGTGGCAAAGATAAGGAAAAATTTTCTCAACCAACAGGAAAAAGAAGACAAGGAGGATGAAAGCAGTCAGCCCAAGTAAGTAAGGATCCCTCCACTAGTAATAAATTTGCAATTCTACAAGATCAACCAAAGAATCCCACAACCCTAATAAACCCCAATGAACCCCATATGGATAATCATCCTCAATATATAAGACAAGGGGATGAACGACCCTCACAGGGTAAGGATTCATATCACCCCTCCCTAGACATGACTGCGGACCAGCAAGACTTTTGGAGACAGAGGACGGGGACGCAGAAATGGAGCTAGAAGAGCAATAACTAGCCGGGGTGCATCTGGAGCACCTCGAGCATGCCTACAGGCATCAGAAACGATACACCATACCCAGGGATCAATTACGGAAGGTGCACAAGGTCTTTCTCAACTCATTAGCTAGATCCATAGCTCGATCCAGCAAAGGTCTAGTAATACAGGGCAGTCAGTCAAAAAATCAGAGTAAAACTCAGAAAGATGAAAAGAAAAGAGGTAGGAAATCCACCAATAAGCTTATACAAGAAATAGGCCACTTCATGGTAAAATCAGGGAAAATCCACCTTATCTCGGATAGCTTCCCTCCTCTCCCCACCAGCCCCCCCGTCATCATGAAGATTATCTCATGGAATATCAGAGGCCTCAATGGACGTAGCAAGCAAAAAATGCTACGAGATCTGATCTTTGCGGAAAAACCTAACATATTACTATTGCAGGAAACAAAATGCACATCCGAAGACATCGATAGGATACTCCCCTACTGTTGGAAGCAAGGGGAAGCAACTTCAACTGCATCCATAGGCACAGTTGGAGGATTGGCTATCCTCTGGAACACTAACTCATTGTTGTTGGAAAATTTTGTCACCACCAAGTGGTCCATTACTGCAGATTATAGGCTTATTGGTTCTAACAAGCTGGGACACCTGACCAATGTCTACGGCCCGACCAACCCAAGGGATAAGCAGGCCTTTCTCAGAAACTTGGAATACCTATCCAGTCTAACTCGACATAACATATGGATTGTTGGTGGAGATTTTAATATCATACGCAGTCTGGAGGAAAAAAAAGGGGGATCAAGATGCCTGGATTAGGATTCCAGTGACTTCAACAACCTCATAGACAACCTCAACCTTATCGACCTGGAAGCCATCAATGGCAATCACACTTGGACAAATAGAAGAACTGGATCACACCAAATCGCCTGCAAACTAGATCGATTCCTCATCTATGACTCCCTTATGATGGAAGGAACAGCTCTGGAAGCTAGTATTCTGAACATCCCCAGCTCGGATCACTAGCCTATCCAGCTATGGTTGGATTTGCCAGCCACACCAAGGAAGAAACCCTTCAGGTTTGAATAATTTTGGATCAACCATCCAAATTTCCAAGCAAAGATCCAGGATTGGTGGAGGGAGGCAGAGGTCCCTCGTGGCTCCAAAATGTACAGATTTCAGCAAAAGTTAAAGAACCTCAAACAAATTCTCAAACTTTGGAATAAGCAAACCTTTGGAAATATCTTCAACCCCCAAAAGCAGTTGTTAGAACATATGGGCGAGATTCAAAATCATATCCGAATGCAAGGGGTAACGAACGAGCTAAAAGCTTAGGAAGCAAAAGTAAATCAACATCTAGAGGCCAGGAAAAGACAAGAAGAGATTTTATGGAAACAGAAATCACGCATCCAATGGCTCAAGGAAGGGGAACAAAACACCAAATTCTTTCACAAAACTGTCATCCACAGACAACATTCTAATAGAATTACGCACTTAACCTCCACCAACGGGGAGCCCATTCATTCCCATGAAGACATGGAGATGACACTAATCAACTATTACAAAGATCTCCTCACAAAACCATTCCCAGATAGATTTGAGGCCATAGCTAAGGTCACGCAGCATGTGCCCTCCCTCGTCACCCCGGAGCAAAACTCATCCCTACTCTAGCCCATTACAATCGAGGAATTGGATCAAGCACTTTAGGACACCCCCAAATGCAAGGCACCTGGACCCAATGGCTTCACCAATGATTTTTTCCACCATTTCTGGCCGTTGATCAAGGTAGAGGTATGGGAAATTATTGAAGACTCTAGATCCACAGGACAAGTCCTTCAGGCTCTCAATGCAACTTTCCTCACCCTCATCCCCAAAGAGGGATAGTCTCACCATCCTAAGCAGTTCAGACCCATAGCCCTCTGCAACCTCATCTACAAACTCCTAACAAAAGTGATTTCCTGAAGACTCAAGCCCATCTTACCGACAATCATATCTCCGGAGCAATCACGCTATGTTGAAGGCAGACAAATCCTGGACAGCGTCATCCTAGCCCATGAAGTGATCCACTCTTTGTAGAAGACCAAAACACCTGGTATGCTCCTTAAACTAGACCTTTCTAAGGCCTTTGATAAGATAAGTTGGGACTACATGTGGGAAATGCTCCTTGCCTTTGGCTTTGATCAACTATGGGTGACCTGGATTCTGAATCTAACCTCCTTGGCATTTTTTACCATTCTTATCAATGTTGTTCCCTCTCAACCCTTCTCCCCCTCAAGAGTAATTAGACAGGGAGATCCTCTCTCCCCATTCCTCTTCATCATTATGGCCAAAGGACTTAGTCGATCTATTCACGCAACTGTTGCAAACAACCTATTGACAGGCCTCCCTTTGCATGGCATCTCCCCCCGTATCTCGCATAGTCAATTTGTGGACATCACGCTTTTGATGGGAACCCCAACTATTCGTGAAGCAAACTCCCTCCTATCGATCCTCCAAACCTTCTCTGAAGCCTCGGGTTTGGACTGTAACAAAGATAAATCCCAAATCTTTTTCTTCAATACGCCCCCTCCGATTCAGCACCATGTCTTTGATATCTTAGGATTCAATAGAAGCTCCCTTCCATCCAAATACCTTGGCATCCCCTTGATTGATAATGCCCTTAGGAACTCCTCTTGGGAACATCTACTGTCCTCTTTCACCAAGAGGATTTCTTCCTAGACCCTCAGAGTTTTAAACCTTCCTAGTCGTCTTATTCTTCTCCGAGTTGTTCTTTAGGCCCTTCCTGTCTACACCTTCTCGGCGTTGGCTGCTCCAAATGTTGTCCTCACAACCATTAAAATCTTACAAATAAACTTCATCTGGCAAGGCCTCAACACAGGGAAGAAAATAGTTCTAATCAGTTGGGACAAACTTTGCCAACCCAAAGCACAAGGACGCCTAGGATTACGAGACCCCTTTATTATGAACAAAGTTCTAAGCGCCAAAATATGGTGGCGGTGGCTAAAAAACCCCAAAGATCTCTAGGCACGAATCTGGAGGAAAAAATATGTACCAAATGTGGCGGAAAAGAACTTAATTCGATGGAATGGGGACAACCCAAGCTCCTTAATCTGGACAACGGCTAAGCAGAACCGACAACTACTTACTCAGCATGCTTTCTGGGAAATTAGAAATGGGAAAAAAACTCTTTTTTGGAAAGATTCCTGGAAGCAGTGGCCAATTTTGGACAACGAGGATTGGGCTAGGAATATTAGCACCCAAGCTACACTTGCAGGCTTGACAATAGTAGCTTACTATTGGCAGGACAATCCCCCAAAAGACACTTGGTGGTGCTAGCACCTTAACAGGGAACGCATAAATCTGGAAGCGCACGTGGATCTGGGACCCTGGCAGAAGGAAATATCCAAAAGGAAAATCCCCAAGCTCGCAGGAGAGGATATCCTCCGATGGGGATACTGGTCATGGGGCACCTATAGCATACAAGAATCCTATCAAGTCAAAACACAATTAGACCTTCCTCCTACAAGGAAAGTATGGCGCAAAATCTTGAATCTTAAACACTGGCCTAAAATTACCCTCTTTCTCTGGCTCGTTTCCCACTCGAGCATTCTAACCTGGGATAACCTCTCAAAAAAAGGTTTTGTTGGGCCTTCCATTTGTATGCTTTGTGGAGAGGCAGATGAAACCATGAATCATCTCCTCAATTCCTATCCTTACACTGCACAAATTTGGGATCAAGTTGTGCTTATCATTCGTACCTCAGATCGCGAAAGAGATAGTATCATTGATACCATTACGGACTGGAGGGACCAAGATTTCCAATATCCCCTCCTAAATCATATATGGAAACTAATTCTAGGCTTCATTCTTTGGCAGACTTGGAAAGAAAGAAATAGAAGGCTTTTCAGAAATGTCTCCCTCCCATGGCAACACTGTTGGAACCAATGCCGCCTCAATATTCTGGAAACTCTCAACCTTCAGCTATGGACTGAAAAAGACTTGATCAACAATCCCTCAGAAATCCTAATCCTTCAGTACTAGAAGCCTCTTCCTTCTCATCGCCCACTTCCCCTCTCTTCTTATCCCCCCCTTCTCAGCAGCCCCTCCTTTTGGTCTACCCCCCCAGTCGACTTCATCAAGCTCAATTTTGACGGAGCCTCTAAAGGCAATCCAGGCGCAGCGGGCTATGGAGTAGTCTTTCGCAACCATCATGGACACATCATTCTCATAAACACAGGCTCCCTTGGTCATACCACGAACAACACAATGGAACTTTGGGGGATCATTAGAGGACTTCAATTAGCCATTGAGAACAATTTCACCAAGCTGATTGTAGAGGGAGATTCTCAAATCATCATCAATCTCCTTCGCAGAATTTTAAATGGAGCAAACCCAGACAAAATTTCACCCAGTTGGAGACTCTCACATGGGCTAAAGACTATCACAGATTTTCTACAACCCAATCAGGTCGTTATACCTGATCATATCAGGAGAAAGGCGAATCAAGTTGCGGATGAACTGGCTAATCTGGGGACCAATTGGAATGGACCAGAACTCCTTTGCAAGACGTCCCTTGATCCTGATCACCCCATTCTCCAGCAATGTATCCGTAAATTTGGGGTAGTGGACACACCCTCGGATGGCGTGCTAGTGCGAGTCAATTGCACGAGGAGGAAGAATGGGTAGGCCAACGAGGCAAGGAGCCATGTGATGAGCTCGTGCCATCGCCTGCCACCCCGACCCTGCATTAATTTGACCTTACATTGTTGCAGCGGCTTTAACTCTGCTGCACCCGTCTCCTTTACGATTTACTCTATGGCTCTACTATTTGTGTTATCTTCTCGCCCTAGCTCACGGACTGACTTGCTCCTCCCTCCGCTGCCCTGGCCTGGTTCAAACTGGACCTCCATGGTGACTATAGCCCCTGGCCACCTCTAGGATCTCTACCTCTTCCCGGTGCACTTGGTCTTCTTCTACATTCATTCGACGAAACTCGTGCCGCGTCAAAGGGGACAGCCACGAAGAGGCTCTCCATGGAATCCTCGTCGGCCCTGACCCTCTGTCTCACCCCCTGGTTCACCTTCCACGATCTCCTCACCGCCTCTCCAGCCTGAGCCAGCACCTCTCGCCTCCTCCACCCTATCTGTCTCCCAGTTTGATTGCTTAGCCATCATTGACAGCTCGTCGGGCTCTTCTTCGCGATACCTTCCCATCCCTCCAATTTCCAGAACCCACGCACCAGTAGCTGGCTCTTCAAGGCCGCCCATGGGGGCACCACCTCCAGTTCGAAGGGCCTGAAACAACGTGAACCCATCTTCTGACTCCTTCTTTGATTCCTAGCTAAAAGAAAGTCTTACTATTCTCTATGGTCTGGTCTTCGAACTCCGTCAGGGGGTGGAGGACCTCCAATTCTGTTTGCAGACCACGGATGGAAAGGTCACGACCCTCCTTCAAATCCTTTCCTCCCTTCAAGATGCTTTCCCCCCTGACCCAGCAGACACAGCTTCAGAAAAGGAACCCCATGTAGAGACCATCAAAGGAAACTCCCAGATGTAGCGTTCCACAGAGATTGTTGTGGAGCAGGCCGAGCATGAGGACATGGACGTGGAGAAGGCTACAGGACAGCATGCGCTACAGGACACCTCTCCAGTCGCCAACAAGGATGAGAGAAACATGGATGATAGCATGCAGTTGGAAAGCAAAGGGACACTCGTCGAAGAGGAACCTTGGTATGAGGTCGTTCTTGCCACCTGGCTAGGTTATTTGCCAAGTGTTTGAGTCCACAGGGTTTCTTTACTTTTTAATAAGGTTTTTTTTTAGCTGCATTCCAGTCAGCTTAGTTCTTCTATATAATACTGTTAAATTATCAATGCTTGATTTACCTAGCTGGCTGGACTGGTTTCCCCTCTATTGGGGCATTTCAGTAACTACAGTATGGTTACTATCTGTTTTCTATACCTCTGACTTGGTTTTTTGAAGGCCCTTTATATATAAAACTTCTTACTTACAAAAAAATACAACATAAAACTGATTTTATTTGTCCTTGGGGTACCTTTTCTTATAAGAAACTCCCTTTTGGACTTAAAAATGTCAATGCTACTTTTCAAAGAGATATGTCTTACTATTTTCATGATATTAAGGATATTGTTCAACCATATCTTGACGATTTACTTGCACATTCTATGCGACATCAAGATCATTTAGCTCATATTCTTGTGATTTTCCTTAGATGTCAGTTCTACAATAATCGATTAAATCCACATAAATTTGTTTTTTGTGTGGAATCGAGACGTCTCCTCAATTTTATTATTTCCAAGCAAGGGATCCTTGTTGATCCTTTGAAGATTGAGGCTATTATTAATCTGCCTCCTCCTTCAACATTACGCCAACTCCAAAGTTTACAAGGGAAGGAAAACTTTTTTCATTCACTCATCCTCATTATGAGGAAATAACTAAAGGGTTCATTCGTCTACTTAAGAAATGGGTTCCTTTTATATGGGATGGCGTTTCTAAAAAATCCTTTGAGGCTCTAAAACATGCGTTAAACCATACATCTTTATTACACACACCTGATTATAGTTGTGACTACTTTCTATACCTTGTTGCTTTCGAAAATACCATTGCTATGGTACTAGTTCAAGAGGATGATTTGCATGACGAACATGTGATTTACTATCTGAGTAAAACCCTTGCTCTAACCGAAGTCAAATACTCACATGTGGAAAAATTGGCTTTGGGTCTTGTTCAAGAAGTCCAACGTTTTCTCAAAACTATTGTTCCTTCCGATTGTAACCCCATGCAACATATCTTGACCCCTCAGGTGCTTGGGGGGGAATATTCCAAATGGATTGTCATCCTACAGGAATTTGATTTAGAATTCGAAAGATCCAAATATAATAAATCCTTAGTATTTCTAGAGTTGATTTGTGACCTTCCTTCTGTAGAAATGTCGATACAAATTAATGTATTCTTGCGATTCTCCTGATCTAACAAGTTCTGCTATTGTTAAATACATAATCGCTTCTACTATTACTTTTGTGGAAGCAATTTAAACCACGATCTCAACCACAATGCACAAAGTGAAATATCAATAACACATAACACAATAAGTTTTACCGGAAAAGCGTAAAGCTAAAAACCCCACTATCATATATTATGTATATCATGAATCATGAAACAATCTCATACAAAGCTCTAATCCAAGAGCTCTCAGTACAATACAATCGTCTCACACTGTCATACACAAATTAGCAAATGCATGCACCAATTCCTGTGTTCAGACA
>SNQJ01S0308410.1:0-10051 GCA_010110895.2 Picea sitchensis
CTGGACCTCGTCTTCCCTCCCACATTCCTTTCAAGATTACAGTAAAATTTTGTGGTTGGGACGTTCCTCATGCGTTGATAGATGAAGGTTCGTCCATTAGTATTTTTTCCTCTATTGCTTGGCAAGCTTTGGGTTATCCTCAGCTTGTGTCGGTTACCCAAACTTTGTTCTCTTTTAATAGAAGAACCATTCACCCTTTAGGGATCCTTCCCCAATTTCCTGTAACTTTGGGAGGGAAAACTGTCTTTATTGATGTTATGGTAGTCCAGGACCCCTTGAATTTTGATTTACTCCTTGGGCGAGATTATTTCTATGCCATGAAATCTATTTTATCCACTCTTTTTCATGTGATATCTTTCCCACGTGATGGAAGAATGGTGACTATTGATCAACTTTCATTTGTTGGCCCTGACTTGACCATCAACCCAATGACCTCCCTAAACGGTTCATATATGTAGTCGATATCACCCCTGCCACAGGTCAATTATGTGGCGTTGTCTCCCATGACTTCAACTTCCGATGACTTAGATATGATAGTTGACCTGGTGATCTCTTCGGTAGGGATATTGGAGCCTGATCTCCTTACCCCTAACGCGGCCCTTGACATGTGTTCCTTTCAAAGATTTCTTCTTCCATCCAGTGAAGATCTCTTGGAATCCATGACCGAGTTTTGTCCCTTGACATGGTGTCCTTCCAAAGCGTTACCCTCTTGGAATCCATGATCAAGAAGAGTCCACGAGCATAGTTTCTCTTCTCTGTGGTAAGCTCGTTAAAAAATGAAATAGAGGTTACGAGCATAGTTTTCCTCTTTGTAACAAGCTCGTTAAAAAATGAAACAAAAATATGGGGATTGAACCCGAAGCCTTGAGCATAGTTTTTTTCCTATGTCACGCTCATTAAAAAATGAATTAGTCACCTCTCTTGTTAGGTCGAGTCTTTCACTAGATCTCGTAGATGTCGAGTCGATTCTTTCGTTAGGTCTCATATTTGCACCTTCATTTCATCCACCCTTATCCTTTTTCCCCATCTAGTATAGAAATTGGTGACAACCTCAAAGTCCGTGAATGAATTGAATCTTTGGGGGCATGTCTCCATCCTTCAATGATCATTCTGGAGTAAAGCCACTAGCTTTCAAGATGGAGGCAGAGTACCGAGCTTAGTATTTTTTATTTTACGCACTCATAAAAATATGAGAATGTAACTGAGCAACCTTTTATCTATTTTTTGGGCTCGCATGGATATACAAAAAAGGAACCCCCTAGAGTCTTCTTTAAGCTCTTTTCAGACTCTCTAAACATGAAAATATTGTCGAGTGATCTTGCTTCCTTTCACACTCGTTAAAAGGTTTGAAATGACATTTTTCGAGTGGTAGTTTATCTCTTTTTCTGCCTCGTGAGACTAAAATTACGAAAAAGGACAACCCTGGAGTCATCTTTAAGTTCTTTTCAGACTCTCTAAATATGAAAAACCATCGATTCTACCTTCTCTGGACTCGTTAAACAATCATACATTGAAGGACCCATATGGGACCAAACCCTTACTTCTTCTAGTTAGTTAAATAACGAAAGAGGGACTTACCGAAGGTGAGTTATATCAATCATGTGTTACCCTCCTCGAGCTCGTTAAATTAAAAAGAGGTATTCTTCTATCTGGATGGGGGAAAAAAATCAAGGAAGCAAGCCAAGCAGTTTTTGAGAACATTACTAGTAACTCTTACGGTCACCCTAGAATACAACACTTTGTCTTTGCATGCATTTTAATCCACTGAACCTCTACACTGAACCAATCCTATGAGTTTTCTTACTCCTTTGGGTCACCTGACGAAAGTCACTATATTCATTGCATCATCATGTTTTGTTCCATGTCATGTTTTTGCTGTTATGCCTCAGTGTTCAAGGGAAGTATCTGCCTCGAGAGTCAGCCACCACAAATATCCTGTTTCAATACCCATGTCAATTTATATTCTTTTGATCCACTAATTACATCTCTGTGTCAGTTTCGTGTCGTTGATGGGGGATACATCAAGGCCCTCCTTCGACGAGTCTTTTCCTATCGACTTCAACACATTATCTGGGAACTAGACTTAGAAACGAGTTAGTACCTTGGGACCTCCATGCCTCAATGACAAGCCTCCTCACGTCCGATAGTGGGTTTACATCATTGACCTCTAATTGGATGATTCCACAGATGTTCGACTTCAGCTCATCCATTCACATTCGTTGGAATGTACTAGAGTACCTTGGGAATCATTGACATCAATAGTGATTTCCCTCGCGCTTGTTAACGGTTTACCTCATTGACCGGTAATCAAGTGGTTTCTGCCATGTTTGACATCAGGACATCTATTCACATGGTTAGATTTGTACTACATCGGGATCGGTAAGAAGACCCTGGGTTGAGTCATCACTCTTATATGTATTTTTCCCAGGTTGCGACAAAGCTTCTTTTGAACATTGACACATATACTGTCACATAGATCCACTTTGTATTGGTCATGGCTATGCCTTGTCGTCTCATATATCCACTGTGTATTCTTCATGGCTATGATTAGTTCAGGTCATAGGAGTATAGATCCACATTGTATCTTCAATGGCTATACCTTTTTTTTCAATATAATTATGGATCCATGGTGTATTTAATGGCGGCCATACCTTGAAAGTCTTTATCACTCAAGCATAGGTATGCCTGCCTTGGGTTTGAAACATGTCATAATATTTGTTTGATGGTTGTGTGCAGCTTCTACCAGGTTCTCCACATCCATACCCTTGCTCAAAAAATTCTACAAAGTACTTCAGTCATCAGTTTCCATCTTCTGACTTCGCACTTTGGGGGGCAATCTGTTACACATCAAAATTACTCACTTCAATGATGACCCATTGTCGTCATTACTAATGTCGCAAGTGTCGCATTTTTTGTCGCAAGTATCACAAGTGTCACAAACATCATACTTCCATATTTCCTATGTTGTGTCTCTAATGACATCATATAGACACTTAAGACACCTTCAAAGACTAGTTAAAGAAGGATAAATCATCTGATGAGGAGTACAAAGAATTTGCCATGGAAAAAACCACTTAAAAATGATTTTTGGAAGGAAACGCTCCCCTACCCATTGTCAAGGAGTGCTAGCACTCCCTAGCCTCCTTTTGGGGAGCATTGTGGCACTCTAGACACCCTTCTAGGGGAGCGCCATACATTTTTGAGGAAATTTTGGGCAGCACTCCCCTACCCACTATCACGGAGCACCAACACTCCCTAACCCTCTTTAGGGGAGCATTGCAACACTCTGTGTACCCTTTTGGGGGAGCATTGGCTTGTTTGAGGGGAGCGTTATGTTGTTGAGGAAAATCAGGGAAAAATCCCCCTCATCTTGGAAATTAGTTGGATTCGAATCTAAGGTCAAGGATGGATCTTAGGGAGGATCCACAACTGAAGGAGAAAGATCCTCAACCTATCCCAAGAATCTCAAAGGTGGTTGGGTCTCTGCAAGCTTATATAAGGAGGCCTTCTCATGGTTAAAAGCATATGGAAGTTTAGAGGCATCAAACTTATGATCTCATAAGGGATAATTATCAGTGAAAGTTACAGTCATTCTGATCGCGGAACGTTTGAGAAAGGGTCTGGAAAAAGAGAGCTTGGTAAAACTGTGGCATCTACATCTATGGTTGTAATCACTTTGCTTTGTTTTCATTAATATAAATATGTGTTTGGCCTGTTTCCTTTAAGTTTGTGTATGTTTCATGAACTTGTTTCTTTTGATAGATTTATTATGAAGCTAAGCATGGCAGGGTAAGAAGTATGTTTCATTGTTGTTTCTCATTGTATTGCAGGGCCTTCTGAAGAACTTGGAGATCAAGATCAACTTGTATCGAGAAAGGACAAACGTCGGTAAAGGTATTTACCTTTCTTTCTTTTTCTTCTTTGAATAGTTTAGCTTCATGAAAAGGAATGTCAGTGTCCACATTAGCACCTTTCTATCTTGGTTATAGTGGTCTAGTATCCAAGAGGAAATCCACTTGTCTGCGGGGGGATTTTCCTGTAACACCAGCACAAGAGATTATAAATTAGAGATGTTTCCTTCTCATTTGGAGATCAAGCCTCCTTCATATAATTATTCCAAAACAAAGTGGTTCTCGGACAGAAGAAGAGAATCTTTGGATAAGGCATCGACAACAAAATTAAATTCCCTTCTTATATGAGTGAAACTAATAATGTTGAACAGTGCAGAAATTTCTTGAAGTTGCGGTGCAATTAATTGAAGACCCAAATTAGTTACCTGAGCCTTCTTCTTCATCCAATCGATAACAAGCTTCAATTCCCTAAAGACCTGTAAATTGGAAATATTCCTAAGCACAACAATTTTGAGAAGATTAAACAGGGCCTTGAATTCTCCCAAGTTATTTGTCCCCTAGCCCAAATTTGCTTTACCAGAGATAAAATGAAACTCCTAGAGATGGAGGATAAAACCGAATCCACAAGATCTATCGGGACCTTGGAATGCCCCATCGAAGAATCCCCATGCAACTGAATGATTGATCACCACATCGCTGACCATATGGGATTATTTCAACTTATGATCAGACTTGTAGTAAAGGAGGAGACCCAAAGCTTGTTGAGAAACCTTGAATGTAGGATGTCCCTTGTCTGAAAAAATGATAGTGTTTCTGGCCAACCATATCCCCCACACAACCAAAATAAGGAGCACCCTAAATTCTTTTAAATCAGGCCGAATAAAAAACTCTCAGAAACACTCAGAGATAGAGCCCCTGTCCCATAATGGATCTAATCACACCTGACAACCTATTTCCCTCCAAACCTGGCATGAAAAAGGGCATTCCATAAATAAATGGATGTTAGTTTCATCATGACTCCTACTACACAAATAACACAGTCTTGGACTTTGTTTATTTTGCAACTGCATTCTGTCCCAAGCCAACACTTTCCCTTTTAACACTAGCCAGAAGAAAAATAAGCCTTTCAAGGGACCCTTTATCTTTCAAAGTTTGTTGACCCACCAATGAATTGGTCGATCACCCAGATCCTACATAGCCAAATATCGAAGCTTGGCCGAATACTCACCCCCAGCATTGTTGTAAGACCAAAGTATTTCATCCTCAAAACCTGTTAGATGAACATGGGTCTTGAGCAATTCAAATATAAAATTAGTCCACTGAAGTTGCCATCTTCCTTCAAGCTCAAGATCCACTGTAGAAATCTATATGTGTCCAGATGGTTGTGCGAGCATCATCATTGTTTCTGTTGCGTGTACATCTACCGGTTACTCGCCCTCATGCTGACAGTCCTCATCAAGGTACAAGACATGGTCAAGAAGCTTTGTCTACAAAGGTGGTTGTGGATGGTTAGTCTTTCCTTTTACTGTTATTTAGAATTTTGTTAATTGTTCCTGCAACCTAGCCAATGACCTATTTTTTTCAAGAATTTACTTTCTACATGTTACACATACAAATGGTTTTGTAACTGGCATGGATCCCAATGAAAAATTCATTAGGCACCCAGTAATGGACATCTTTTCATTAGGCTCTAAGTCATTTTTTTCAGGATAAAGTTGATGTGATTGGAATAGATTCCGAGTTCATGAATGGGGGAAGAAAGGTTTCCATATTATAGATTGCTACTACCAAAAAAGTGTTTATATTTGACATGATAAATCTATTTAACGTAGAACCATGTGCGCTAGACGAATGACTTAAAGTTGTATTTCATTTTGCTCATATTTTGAAGTTGGGGTATGATTTTCACCATGACCTGAAGCTTCTTTCCAAATCCTATGGAGAGTTGGAGTGCTTTCACTACTATGAAGCACCTACATTAGACGTTCAATATGTTTTTCAATCCATTTAAGGGGGGCTTTCTGGCCTTGCAAAGACCGTATTGGGAGGCAATTTAAACAAAAGTATGTAGTTGAGTGACTAGGGGAAGCGTCCCTTGAGAAATAGTCAGCTACACTATGTTTCCCTTGATGCAGTTGTTCTCATTCCCATATACAAAAAAGAATGTGAAAAACTTTCATTATCGTCATCGGCTGAAAGTACAGGGAACACATGGAAACACTGGAAGAACTATCATCGTCATCATCGGTCGGAAGTACAGGGAAACAGATCAAAACATTGGATTGGAAAGACCATATAAGAAGCTGCAGGATTATTTTGAAATAAAACAACATCGTGGAGTCCATCCAGAATCAAAACACACGTTTAACTACGGCTTCCATAGAGAGAAAGTAGCAGATAACTATTTCAGTGAAAGGTTACAGAGCTAGCTGGTTTATATTCGAAAGAACTTTGTGTCCCACTACCTGTATATGTGATGTTATATAACATCACATATATTAAATATATGTGATGTTATATAACATAACATATATATATATATATGAGACACAACGATATGCCTATTCTGGTGCCAGGTAGTGGGACACAAAGTTCTTTCGAATATAAACCAGATAGTGGGACACTACCTGGAACCAGAATAGGCATATCGTTGTGTATCTTTATACACACACACATGGTGTAGTCAAAATTTTTATTTACATTGTTACATATTTGATGGAAGATATAACGTATTTGATGAAATCTTATATGTTAGATGGTAACATTTAATTTTTAAATATATGATGTGTTTGATGAAATTGGATTGGTTGGATTATAACATTTTGAACTTGAGTGGACATATGGATATAGACTTTATTCTTTTTTGAACTTGAATGGACATATAGATATAGACTTTCTGGAATCCTACTTTAATTATCTATGTTTTCATTGTAGTTTTTTGTTTACTCAGATGGTACCTTTAATGTCATTGATCATTGATGCCTTGCACACATAATGGGGCTTTGGGTGTAGGTATTTGTGTTCTGATTGAAGAAGTTTTTACAGTTTTATGAAAAAAATGTCACTCCTAGAAATTATATGGAATTTATTATGAGATTTTGTGATTTTTGAGATTTATTAAAATAACAAAGTTATAGTGGTCAATGGATATCTATGATTAGAATCATAACTTGTGTTGTATTGGGTTGGGTACTGATGTGAAAGCATGTCTAGACCACGAACTGTTACATACCGAGTGACTATTTTTGTAGTACTTATTTATAATAAAATATTGTATCTCAGAGTAGCATAAATTCATCTTCAGGATCTTGTGTGGAATCTTTTACTAGGAATTTGTATGTCAAGTCTGCATGTACAATTTTAATTTATTTCCGGGAACCATTTCATTTGTTAGAAACTTCTAAATGAGTTGGAAGTAATGCTTATTTGGGTTGTTTTCCTTCAGTAGAGTTCAATTCTCTTCAAATTTGTGGCTATATGCAGTTTCTTGTGCTATAATTGATTTGTTATATATGGTTATATAGCACATTGATTTCTTATATTTGGTTATAATATTTTGTTTCTGCGAAAATAAAAAAACATATGCAGATTCTGGTCGTGCATGTGTTGAAGTAAACAAGGGCGTTCCTACAAAACAAATGGTTCAAGCTGAGGGTCTTGGTATTGGTGATGAAACAAAGATTAATGAAGAGCTTGGAAGTGTGCCTACTTCTGAGATAATTGGATTGGATTCTTGCAAAATTTCAGATACCTTATTTGTGTCAAAGCAATGCCAAAACACTGAGACTTCTATACACATGCAACCTCAAATGGTGTTTCCAGGGAAATTTGGCAGTGAAGATGCTTGATTAGGCGAATTATTGTGTGCAAATCAATAATAGTACAAACCTAAAGATTCAAAATATGAAATCTTTACACTCATCCAATGAAAATCTTATAAGAAGATCGAACCTAAATACTCAAAATTTCACTGAATCATCAAATGCCTCCACGCTGAGCTTCATCGACAAGGTTTTCACCGGAATAAACGTCTATGCTGCTAAAATTAAAGTGTCGAAGATCAAGACTCTCCGCGACTTATGTGCACTACAGAACAAGGCCCAGACACTTTCAAACCTTGGTTCTATTTTATGGTGTCTTTTATTTTGATATATAGATCACTTAAAGGAACATTGTTGTTGATTCTATTTTATCATTATAAGCAGAGATGAAAAAAATTGTTTGCGCCTTGGAGGATAAACTCTTTTTAAGTTTCATTGACATTATATATTTAGTAGAAGATATTGAATTAGTTGGTGTTTAATGACTAAATGGATATTTTTCTTAAAAACCATGCATTTGCAATGCAAAATACATATTCCAAAGCTTGAATAGAAGGATGATATATTTTTATAAAATCATTCTAATTTTCAAAGTAGTATATAAATTTACAACATGTTTAAAGTTAATGCACTACTTATATAAAAACCAAAAACATGGTAGAAAACATAAGAATTAAAAAAAATAAAATGGAAACTTATCACAAGACAAAGAATAATCATAAAATGATTATTTCCCAATAAATACATTATATATGACTAAAATGTTTTATCGCCCTACTTTAGTAAAAAAATAATCATTATTTTCCAATAAATAGATTATACAGGACCAAAATATTCTATAGTAGACTTATTTTCATGCTTTACATGATTTGATAATATTTTGTTGATAGGAAAATTGTTGATTTCAAATATATTCATTCACTGGGACCATTCGGTGAAGACATATTTGAACTCTAATATAGTTCAAAGGGACCACCAAACACATGAACAACAACGGGTTCACTCTACTACCTAGTACCCACCCGAAACCTTAATACATGATGATGATATCTCAACTTAGACATGATATAACTTCCATCAATCTAGGAATGAACTTAGACAATTTGTAGGCTCCTTAATACATTCATCACACTAGCTAGGCTCATCAGAAGGGAAAAGAGGAACACTAGCATCACTACATTGCGAGTTCTACTACTCCACCTTGTCTTATCTACACTTTGGATTCCTAATCTCAGAAAAAACACATGGAGAACTTCATGAGATAATCATGGAGAACTTGTATACAAATAGTAATGAGAGAGAAAATAAATCATTGTTATATAATTTTGATGCAACAAAATATTATGTGAACTTATATGAAAAAGAAAAAAAAGGACATGAAAAAATTAAGATATTTTTTAAAAATTATTTGAGGAAAAACATTATTTTCTAGATTTCCTCTAAAAAATATTACACTAATATGAATTAAAAGAATGAATATTAAATCAATATTATGTAACTTCAAGATTCCTAGAGTTTAAAAAATAGGTTGATACATTACACTTATACCCTCCAATATATGTTAAGGACATCATTTATAGGTGGATAAGGTCTATGAGAAGAGGTTGACAAAGATTTTGGAGTTTTTCCACCAAATACTTTATATGACCAAACATGGTTTATTATACTATGCATACTTAAAGAATTTCTTCCACCAAATACTTTATATGACCAAACATAGTTTCTTATATTATAAGTACTTAAAGATAAAAGAATGTGATATTTCCATAATTTTAGTTACTTATATCATATAATATAGATAGAACTTATTAATAATTTTTCATTAAAAGATTAAATTTTCATATTTGATGGGCTTTAGATAGGAAGGTTATTATTTTAATCAGTCCTTTTGAGGATTAAAAGAATTTGTAAGTTGTGTAGAAGGTATACAAAAATAAGTAATGCGTACCAATGAAATTATGATATTATTGCTAACTTTGTTATCTTTTACATCATAAATTGTGATAATAATATTTTACATTAAACTAAGTGAATCCAATCTAAGACGCTCCTTCCATTAAGTTAAATTAATGTTGATTTGTAGCCAAATGAAAGGAACATAAACTAACCAAACTACATAGTTTGAATTTATAAACAATGAAAAACATGCATTGCAAACAAACAATTTTGATTGAGACAAAATGATATTTATGTGTATATTGAGTGTAAAACATGCATCATAAAAGAACAATGCACAAAAAACAAGGGCAGCGAAGCAGCGTAGTCCCTGCCAAATTTAATGCAAGAAAATGGAAGCATGTTCAAAAGGCAAAAGTATTCGAATGTTGAAGTACGATTAGAACAGCATTCTAATGTTGTAGTATGAGAAAATGCAGTTTT
>SNQJ01S0308411.1:0-10051 GCA_010110895.2 Picea sitchensis
CCAACAAATTATGGAGAGATAAAAATTACTCAATGATCAATAATTGGCCAACAAGATGCATGTGGGGAAAGGTCACCAAACAAAAATATAACAAAGTCCCCTTAATGTATGATGATGTCCAAAATACATTATAATAGCATGGATGAAAAAAAAAAAGTGAACCCAAGTAAACTCTAATGAACACAAGATAAAAAAAAGGTACTTGCAAAAAAATTCCAAAGTATTAGATAACTCTCTTCCTCGAGGCAGGGAAACAAACATGGTTTCTAATCAAGTACACTATGGATCCATGAAGTATATAAATTGGAAGACCATGGCCACGAAAATATATGTGGTAGAGACATGCCTTAATATCATTATAGCTATGAGAAAATACATAGTGGATCTATGTCTCAATATGCATCAGGAGAAAAATTGAAACTATGTAAAGTACAAACTAATTCTCCAAAATTATCAATGTCATAAAATAGGTGATATATTATGTGCAACTTAGGTAGTAGCGTTTGTATGAAAATCTACCATGTCCCAAGGTACTCAATAAAGACACCAAATTTATAATTCTACAACATGTGAATAAATGATCTAATGTCAAACATGGAACAAACCATTTGATCATTACTCAGTAATGTATACGAGTGGCATACATGAAGCAACCCACTGATGATGATAATGGGTACTATGGTACATAATACATTATATAAAGTGATAATATATGTATTTACATTGAAAACTTGTATAATCTAATGATAATGAGTCACTAATGTACACCCATTGTTAATACCAAGGGAAACTAACACTAATGGTTGCAAGCCCCAAGATACTATATGATCTCCCATAGAAAATGAATGAATATTGATGGGATTAGATCTATTGAAAGAAGGGAATTAAAGCATATACCATCAAATAAAATGAGAAAGTATCATGAACTTAATATGATTTGAAGTTCCTAGAAAATAACTAGATAAAGGATACCTTTGAGTACTTTTTTGTATGCATTATGTTAGTACCATATTTGAACTTGTCACCCATATGTAGGCTAGTCAATATTATAAGACCAAAATTGGGAAAATAGAGGAAGAAGGCTATCTTACAGAGCTCTTGAATTGAAAGAGATAGAATATTTTGAGGTGCCCTAGAGAAATCAACAAAAAAAGGAATTCCCTAGGGTCCCAAGGAAAAGTTTTAAGTGTCTGGGTGCTTGTCGGGAGCTAGAACATGGATAATTGCACCCCTAAAAGACTTAGGCCTTTTTTAGAAAAAGGTTATATCATGGGACCATAGCCTAGGAATCAAGATCTAAGGAAGGTGTGGACCCCGATCATCCAATGGTTGCAAGTGAGGTAAATCTACGGTGGGTGATCAATGTGACATCGTAAAGTTGTGCGAGAGATAACAAGAATAAGGAGTGAAATTGTGGTTTGAGGAGACACACATCATGAGTTGAATGGCTTCTCCTAAAAAGAACAGGGAAGGAGAAACCACCATCATTGGGTTTCGACAATGGTATTCCAGTTTTTCCCAACCAGTATCTTTCCATTACTAAGTGTGCACTTTTCCGCCCATTCAATGACACCTTGAGCTGACACAACAGTCCACTCGGGACACTCAGAAGGATAAAAATAGCACGACATGCCACTAGGGAACTCATCAGAGCTAGTCTAATATTTCCACTTTTATAGATGGGACTCACCAAGAAATCTTATCGACATATCGAGCTCAGCTATACGTAGACTAACCCAACACAACATAAGCATTTCCAGAGCCACATAAGAATTGATATGGACTAATATGAAGTTTCCATGTGTCCTTGGGACCATTATAACATTCGTGTGACATCATTAAAATTTCCAAGTATCCTCCCAAACATTCAAATGAGTTGAGTCACAAGCAATGCGTGTTCATAAAGGGGCATGAGAAAGGATTATTCAAATGAGTGTGGGATATATGACAACATGCCAAATCAGCTGGTAGAAAACAAAATATAAAACATGGCATTTGTCCTCATGCGTGGGTGTCCTCATAAATCATTATATCATTACTCATAGTTGATAGAGGACAATGATCATCCTTTTCACCACACACCCACATAAGCCATAAGTTTTAGAATATCATGTCGAGTGTAGTGGATCACTACACTCCATCAATTGTCTCAATGGACACGTGTCCCACCCTTATAAGAGACATACTAAGGAACAAAAGGAACCAATTTGCAAGTAATTTAGCTTCTAAAGGTGAGTTACTCGGATGATAGGTGTCATAGAGGATGACCCACTTGCACACTCTCTCCCCTTAGGAGAATACCATCAGCCATTAAGGCTACAAACATCCAGATAGCATGTTCTATAATTCGAGAAGGAAGGATGTCCTTCTCTTGTATCATTAGATCAAATTTGAGAGAAAAGGGACATCCAGGAATCTACCCTAAGGAGAAATTGTATAAATTGGCTAGCTCTCTGTTGAATATTGAGGCAGAAGATTCAAAGAGTTGGTCAATGCTACTATACATTGAGGAGTAGTGGTGGCTAAGAGGAAATGACTAAACGTTCTTCTAGACAAGAGCCTCAATTGGTCAAAGTTTGAGTGTGTCCAGTACATCAGTCAAGAGTCCAATCGATTCATTTGGAATAATACATACAAATTCTCAAATGGACAAAGAGAACACACCTCACAACAACATCAACAAATTAAATCTAGTGTTAAAAACATTTTTACTAGGTAAAATCAGTTGGAAAACTAGAGGTGGTATCAAGAAAGTGACAAGTTGTAACCAGTTTCAAGAAGTAGTATTGGATTAAATGAATGGTTCTCTCACAAATGAAGACCTCTATAAATAAATATAAGGAGCTCATTCTTGTGGTCGACACTTTATGGAATTTAAGAGTCTCTTACAACCAAAGTCGTTGATCACTAGCCTCAGGCACAAACAAATAGTAAAGATAGCATGATTCATGAGATTTATCCCATACATTATGTTTTAGTTTGTAATTTCTCTTTTTGTGTACTTGTTCTTGTAAAAACCACCCCTATCATTTGGCTTCTTATATCACATCCCCATTAATCAAATCTCAAGAAGCAAGTTGTTCAACATATTTAGTGTAATTGTGTGGTGTATAATCATGGCATAGAGGTGAATTCCTTGTAACAAATGAACATTTCTTGTCATTTCTTCATATCTTTAATTGATATGCATAGGGTACCTCCATTTATTTGAATATATTAGGATGTGTAATTGTTGGCAACATGTTTTAATGATCTATATGCATGTGTTAGAACTATTTAACTCTTAATTGATCAACACATTGTTCTATTTCCATAAGTTATAAGATTGATTCTTTGCAGTGCCATATATGCTTATATTTGTTTTCTTCTAATTCACCACTTCACTCACCTTTTAAATATAAAATGTATGAAACACTCATGGACATATTCCTCTTGGAGATGATATTTTTTATTATTTGAGCTGAGAATATTTGAGGGTCGAGAGTCTTGAAAGAGAGAGAGAGAAAAAAATACCCAATTTTGCATAATTTTCCTTATTACAAGCATGGATTTTAGATTCACTATGAGTCTTATCCCCTAGGGTCCCCCGACATCATTTCATTGAAAACCTGGAACATATTTAGAGATAACATCTGAAATGGCGTTGTCATTGGGGAACAAAATTTGTTGATATATTTCCCTAGGATATGACATTGTAAGCTCTAATCCTTGATGGTGAATAATGTGGTACATATGATCCAATAAATATTCTCATGAGGCCAAGGTGGATGAAATGTCCAGACTGATCATAAACCTAACAAATAATATGTCAAGGCTCGAGATGGAAAATAACAATGTAGACCAATCCCCCCAGAAGGGAGGCATCAGAAATCCCAATCAGTTTAGAAGACCTTTTAATCCTCAACTCATGAGGAGGGGAACAAGGAAGGATGAACAACCCATCCAACCCCCTGTGAATACCAACAACAAAAATAACATGGTTGAAGAATTCATGAATGCAGGATATGTTAAAAATATAGAGGAAGTACACCTACTTCAATATGAGAATAATGCCATGCTCCTAACAAAAAATGACTATGAATATTCTTTAAATGCTGGGAAATAGGTCTCTAAAAGTGAACCAAGCCAAGATGTTTTATCCTTATCTTAGTACATGATGTTTGTTGATGCACTGCAGGATGAAAAGCACAAAAAATACGATCTTAAGCCTAGGTATAAATAATCTATCCAAGACATTCAACCTCAACCTAAGAACCCTAGCCCAAGTCATATCAAGGATAATTTCAAATAACTTACTGATATTCCCAAGGCTAATGAGATTTTAGAACTTCCAAAAAGATAAAAACAAATTGAAGAACTTGAGGAATCAGTTCCACCTTTTAACATTGAAAATGAATTGTATAAGTTCAAAATATTGATACCATTGGTGGAATTGGCTAAGAATACTTCATATCATAAGAAAATTGAGAAGTCCATACAAGCAAAATGATTAGAAAGCCATATTGATACATTAAATTTACAAGATGAGCCCCCCACCATAGTTTTTGGCACTCATATAGATGACACAGAATAATCTATTGCACCTTTCTATGTAACATTGAATATTCATGACAAAATGTTGCACAATTGTATGCTTGATTCTAAGGCATCACATAACCTCATGCCCAAAGTAGTCATGGAAGATTTGGGATTGTAAATAACCAAACCATATCATGACCTATATTTTTTTGATGCTAGGAAAGAAGTGTGATGGATTGATTAACGACATGGTAGTTACTTTGGCTCAATTTCCTGTCAAAAGCATCATGATGGATGTGGTGGTGGTTGATGTGCCTACTAATTATGGAATGTTGTTGTCAAGAACATGGACATGTAAGATGGGAGGTACAATGCAAATGGACATGAATTATGCCACTATACCAGTATTTGGAGGTGAAAACAGAAGTTTGTACATAAAGCCAAAGTTTGCTTATGTGGTGAGTGACTAGAACAACCCTGTAAACCATCCCATATATGTTGTTGATGAAGATCTTGGATATTGTATCCTCACAGTAAATGAAGAATAAAAATAATCCTTAACACTCACATATCCTTTGGTAAGATCTGCTAATGAAGTAGATGGTATATGGAAAATATTTTTTGATGGGGCGTATTCAAAAGAAGGAGTGGGAGATGATGTAGTACTCATTCCCCCCAACAAGAAATAAGTACATTTGTCATACAAACTAGAGTTCGATGCCACCAATAATGTAGCTGAATATGGAGCCTTGATTCTAGGCTTGGAGGAAGAAAGAAAAATTCAAAGTACCAAGATAGTAGCATTTGGAGATTCAAAGATAGTTGTGCAGCAAATCAGAGCTTCCTACTAGACTAGACATCCCAGAATGAGGGAGTATAAGAATCAAGTATGGGACTTGATTGATACTTTTTATGAATCCTTTATTATTTCTATTGTGTTAAGATAATTTAACAAACAAGATGATTCTTTGTAGTAGCATCAAATATTTTAAAACACCAGCCATTCCCCAAGTGGAATGTGAAATTTAGATGAGGTATAAACCATCCATCCCTGACAACATCAAATACTGAAAAGTTTTTGAGGATGACCAACAAATCAAGAAGTTCATGGAGGTAATAGATGAATTTTCAAATACTCGTATTGATTTAGATGATGAAGAAGAGTTTGAACCAATGATTGAATAACAAATTGAAATCACTCCTAAGTTCAATGATTTACATGGCTGAGCATAAGGTCCTTCAACTCAAGAATAATTTTATTACCAAAGGAAAAATACCCTTAGATTAGTTGCTTGATAGAAATTATGTACCTGTGAAGCCAACAATCCTTCCTAAATATGACAAGACTGAATATTGTAATATAGGGACTAAGGAAGAACCTAAATACATGAAGTTGTCAAAAGAGATTCCTGCTGAATATAAGGAAAAATACTTGTAGTTGTTCAAAGAATACATGGATGTTTTTCCTTGAAATATGAAGACTTGAAAGCTTATGTTACCAACATCATACAACATAGAATACCCCTCAATCCTGGTACCAAACCCTTCAGGTAGAAAATTAGGCAACTTAACCCTCCTTTGTTTCCTACCATTGATAAGGAAGTGAGGAATTTACTAGATGCTCATATCATAATTCCCCTTAGATATTTTGAATGGGTAGAAAATTTGGTTCCAGACAGGAAAAAGAGTGGAGAAATAAGGCTCTGTGTGAATTTCAGGAACCTAAATAAATTCTCACTAAAAGATAACTACCATTTGCCCAAGATGAATCACATACTACAGAAAATAGTGGGAGCAAATAAGATCTTCATGATGGATGGTTTCTTGGGATACAACCAAGTGGAAATGCATCTTAAAGATAGGAAAAATACAACCTTCACAACACCATGGGGGACTTTCATGTATGATAAAAATGCCTTTTGGTTTTGCAAGAGCCACATTTCAAAGAGATATGGATATAACATTTGTGGGAGAAAAGGATAGATTCATTGTTATCTACCTTGATGACATGATTGTACTCTCGAAGATAGATGAGGACCACATCAAGCATTTAAGGTAGACCTTTGTGATGTGAAGGAAATGTGTCTTGTCTCTAAATCCTAAGAAGTAGTATTTTTCTATGACAGAAGGAAAGATATTGGGCCATATAGTATCTTAGGAAGTAGTAAAGATATATATTGAGAGTGTAGAGGCCATCAAAAAAATTAACCTACCAAGGAACAAGAAAGAAATACAATCCTTCCTGGGAAGAATCAATTTCTTGAGGATATTCGTCCCAAATTTTGTTAAAATAGTAAAGCGTATCACTAACATGTTAAAGAAATACCATGATGTGAAATGGACTCCTAAAGCTAAAGACTCCTTTAGCAGATCAAAGAGGCATTAGGAGAGTCTCCAGTCCTGGTCATCCCAAAATATGATAAAGAGCTCGTCATCTTCTCTTTTTCTTCAGAGAATACCATAATTGTTGTGTTGTTGCGGAAAAGTGAAGAAAATCAAGAGAAACACATAGCCTTCTTCAAAATATATTTAAGATATGTTGAATGGATATATAGAAACCTATAAAAACAAGCATATTCCTTGGGGAATGTGCTAAAAGAATTTAGAGATCATATATTGCACTCTAAGAAATTTTCTTATGTACCCACTAGTGCAATAAAAGGCATCCTCTCACAACCTGACAGTGAAGGAAGAAGGGATAAATGGAATGCCAAAATTCAGGAGTATGATTTGGAGATCAAACCCACCAAGTTGATAAAGGGACGGGGACTTACCAAAATCCTAGTTGAATAAAATTGTAGGGATTTGGACATAAATTTTCCATCATTAAGAATCATGGCAATAGAACCTAAAAAATATGAAACATGTGAACCATGTTTGAAGGTAAGCTCTAAGTTTTTTGAATCTGATTGGTACAAGGATGTGATTTTTTACCTACAGAATTTAAGCTACCCACCAACATGGGATAAATCTAAGGCAAGATCCATTGAACTCAAGGCTATGAAATATTGTGTTTTGGGAGAAAATTGTTTTTGGGAGATATGTGGTGGTCACCATGTTTGGAGGGGTACTACATATAAGATCATCGGGTATGGTTATTTTTGTCCCTCATTGTTTTCTAATATGAATTGCATGGTTAGATCATGTGTGGAATACCAAATGTTTGCAGGAAAAAAAAATTACAACCTCTTCCACTCAGAGTTGTTAAAACATAGACACCTTTTCAGCAATGAGGAATGGATTTCATTGGTGAAATCAATCCAAATTCAAGTGGGAAACATTGGTGGATTTTAACAGCCACCGATTATTTCACTAAGTTGTTAGAAGCCATCCCCACAAGGGAAGAAACTAACACATTCATCATTGAATTCTTTGAAGATAATATTTTGGCCATATTTGGGTGCCCAAGGAAGATCATAACAAATAATGCACAAGCCTTCAAAATCTTCCAAGCTAATGTATTTTTTTCAAAATTATAACATAGATCTTGGGCACTCTATAGATTATTATCCACAAGGAAATGGCCTGGATGAGTCCTCTAATAAGAATCTCATCAAGATTATCAATAAAATGCTGTCCCAAAATAAAGAAGCATGGGATTTCCACCTGGAATATGCAGTTTGGGAAGACAAAGTAAGCATAAACAAATATATAGGAAATTTTCCATTTCATCTGATGTATGTATTGGAAGATATTTTTCCTATCCAACTCAGCCTTCATGTGATAAAATTACTACAATATGAGGAGGCAGAATTAGATGATATGCAGAGAAGAATTAGCTAGTTGATTGAAGTTCAACAAATAAGAGAACAAGTGCAGATAAAATCCCAAGCTTACCAAGCAAGAATGAAAGAAATTTTTGACAAGAGGACTAAAGAAAGAAGCTTCATGATAGGAGACATGGTCCTAAAGTGGGATGTCAGAAGGGAAGAAAAAGGAATACATGGAAAATTCAACAATCTCTAGATTGGACCCTTCCAGGTTGTTGTAGATCAAGATAACAACACATACATATTTTCTCAATTGGATGGAGAGTTTTTTGGGGATCCTATAAATGGGAGGTTCCTCAAAACTTCTTGTAGTATCATATCCTGCAAAAATTTCTTATCATGTACATAAATAAATCTGTTTCCATTACTTTGCATGTATTTTTAATTATACTTCATTCACCATTTATTACACAAGAAAGTAGGTAGGGTTATAACATTGTAAGTTGTTGAGCATTGTTTTTCACCTATCAGATCAGTTTTAGGGTGCATGGGGGCCTATCATTTTAAAATTAGACTCCATAAATCAAAAAAAGAAAGGAACTTGGTTTACAGTTCTCAGCAGACCACATGGGTATGTTGTCCCCAATGGAGCTGATGTTAGTTCCATATTTGACCCTGTCACCATATGCAGGTTGGTTGAGATTATGACACCGAAATTGGGAAAATAGATGCAGAAGGAAATCTTACAGAGCTCATAGACTTAAAGATATAACATATTTTGAGGCGCCCTAGAGAAATTAATAGAAAAAATCATGCCCTAGGGGACCAAGGAAACTTTTTAAGCTCATGGGTGCTTATCGGGAGCTAGAATAGGGCTAATTATGCCCCTAAAAGAATTAGGCCCTTTTCAGACAAAGGTTTTATCATGGGACCAGAGCCTAGAAATCAAGCGCTATAGAAGGTGTGGATCCCAATCATCCAACAATTGCAAGAGAGGAATATATATGGTAGGTGATCAATGTCTCATTGTAAAGTTGAACGAGAGATAATAAGCATAAGGGGTGTGACGACGGTTTGAGGAGACATGTGTCATGATTTGAATGGTGTCACCTAAAGAGAACATGGAAGGAGTAACCACCATCATTGGGTTATGATAGTTGTATTCCATTTTGTACCAACCGCCTATTAACCCATTACTAAGTGCACATATGTCCTCCCATTCAGTGACACATAGAGTTGATGTAATAGTCCACCTAGAACACTCAGAAGGATCAAAGACAACATGGAACTCGTCAAAGCTAGTCCAATATTTCCACTTGTATAGAAGGGTACTATTGTGAACTCCTATCAACATATTGAGATCAACTACAGATAGACTGATCTAATGCCACATAAGAACTAACATGGAACAATATGAAGTTTCCACGTGTCTGTGGGACCGTGATGACATCATTGTGACATCATTCAATTTTTTACACCTCCTCTCAAAATTTTAAAGGAATTGAGCCACAGAAGAAGTAAAGTGTGTTCATAAAGGGGAATAAGAAAGGATTTTTCAAATGAGTGTGGAATATACGATAGTTTACCAAATTAGTTGACACAAAATACAATATAAAACATGAAATTTTGCCTCACGCTTAGGTGTCCTCACAAATCATTATATTGTTACTCATAGTTGATAAAGGACAATGATCATTTCCTTCACACACAAACCCACACAAGCCACAAATCTCTGAATACCATGTTGGGTGTAGCAAATCACTTCACTCCATCAAGTGTCTCAATAGGCACGTGTCCCACCCTTATGAGAGGAAGCCTAAGGA
>SNQJ01S0308413.1:0-10178 GCA_010110895.2 Picea sitchensis
CATAATCCTAATAATCCTTCATTGTAGGCTAATGATGAAGAGTGCCCAATGGGCATGGTATCTTCCCTTTGTCTAGAAAAATGGTCATCATAAGAAGTCTCAGGTAGAGATAATGGCTGCAACATATACCTTATACTTTTCATTGCAAACCCTAGCTTTTCTCAAGACATGGTGTGCGATGTTGATCTTGAATTGAATAATGGAACTGATACTTTTCCTCTACTATCTTGTCTTGATGATATCTCATGTGAAGATGCAAGATTCCCTCTATTAAAAGATCACTGGAGAATCCTCTTTACTGCACTGTTGGCACTCCAGTTTACTCGTTACTTCTTCTTCAAGACCATAATGCTCACTGGCATTATTCTCATTATTCATGCAAGGGTATTCAATGCTTTCTTCTCTTCTTTCTCTATAGGTTTCCTCTTCTTTATGACCTCCAATAGATAATAACGAAAGGGACTTTTTGGTGAACAATAATGAATAAACCCAATCTATTCCAACAACGCAAGAGGAGAACCAAACTTTAGAACTTTAAAACTCTTTCGGGACGTCTAGTACAACAATTTTTGCAAGGGAAATAACATTTATCGTCACCCTTTTCACCCTCTTTAATTCTTTTCCCAGCTCTAATGTTTTCTGACATTCTTCCCCACAGACTTATATTGAAACAAATATCTATTTTTTGTTTGCCGAGAAGACCTGCAAACCCTTTTTGAGGCGTCATTATTATAGCAAACTTGTCGCAACATCCGTTAAATGCAACATATTTATATATTTTGTAACGTCGCAATTCCAACGTAAAAAAGTCCTAAGTGACCATTGGTATTTTGACTTGGTGAACATGCTAAGGTGACAGTTGGAGGGGAAAACCTAGTTTCCAAAACGTCACAATTGCGACATATATCTTCACAAACGTGGCAAGAGAGACGTTCCAGTGGAAAACGTGGCAAGAGAGACGTTCCAGTGGAAAACATGGCCAGAGAGACGTTAACGTGGCAAGAGAGATGTTAGTGTGGCAAGAGAGACGTCAACGTGGCAAGACTGACGTTATCGAGCAACATGATTTTTTTTTTTTATAAATTTCCTCTATTTTGCGACAATATGGACAATTTTGTCCATAACGCCGCAAATAAAACGTCGTAATTTTTACAATATGTACTAGTGAATTAGGGATATATTATGGACGAAATGCAGGGAGAAGGTGTAATGATGAGTGTATTTGTATGGCAGAAAATGTGACAAAAATGGAGCCCAAAATGCCAAAAATGTTGGGCTAAATATATGCACTATTAATTCCCACATTTAATTATCAACTGAGGCTCGTAATCTTCGAGGTGCAGGCCTAGGAAATGCAGGATCAGAGAATAGGATAACCTAATCTAAAGTCGACAAAACAATCTTCAAACCCACAGTGCAAAAAATTAACACTAAGGATTCATCATTGGGACGTAGGAATAACTTAGTGCTATAAATGCTTAGATCACAATCTTTCATGCACTCAGGGTGATGTTCATGTGATTAATTGTGGGTAGCTTACTTAAGTTTTTTGTCATTCAATGATTATTTCCTGTAGCGGATCCACACTTAAATGCGATAAAAGAAACAAGAAAACGGAAATGAAATTCATGATAGAAACTAACACCTTAGGAAGAATTCCAACGCGGGAAGGCCATATCTCACAAGTTAGACCTTTAATCTATCCGTTGGTGATTAAAGCTATGTGAAATTAAAGTGCAAGGAATCCAAAGGCACGGGAAATAAAACCAAGTGCAGGAAATAGAAGGAGATTTGAACTATGAAAAAATTAATTCAAAGCAAAAGAAAAACAACGCAAAACCAAACTAGATTAAAAAGGCAATCAAGACAATAAATGAAATCAAGCTTTAAATTCATAGATAAAGTAGCATGAAAAATAATAAATTGAAATCATATAGAAAGAGATTTAACTAAATCAAATGCAATGTACAAATGCCTTGAGTGAGAGGGTGTTGATTTGAGTTTTATCTATTACGAATCAATTTGCAGAATACAAAATAATTACAGAATGCCAACACACAATATATGAATTTCTAACTAAACCATAATGCAAGAAGAAAATAAACTAAATGTAATGCTAATATACAAAGAAAATAAAATATAACAACATTTACCACCTTGAAGCGTCCTTCCCAGGGGGTTAGTGTTGCTAAAAAGACTCAGATCAAATGGAGATGGTGTCCAATGTTGCAACAACAATCAATTCTTCATTGAGATCAAAAACTATGTTTTTTCATGGCTAACAACTCCTTAAAGCTTTCTCACAAGAATAAAACTCTCATTTAAAAAACATTCATGAAACTAATGGATCTTTCTCACAGCCTTATGAGGCTTATTTATAAATTAAATCCATGTAGGAATGGATGAAACCGAATCCCCAAACTCATAAAACAATTTTTACAATTTTAGGATAAATCCCAAAAATCTGGGTTTTTTTTAATCAATTTGGGCAGATTCGAGTTAGAGATCCACCCATATCTTCTACACCGATTATAATATTTGAAAAGTGTCTATCTTATACTCTATTTTTCACATTCTAGAAAAAACCCATATCGTAGAAATTCTATCTTTGATACCATCTGCATAGTAATCGAGGCACAATTTGGCAGTTTGAGAATTTTGCTAATTTTTGTAGAATCATTCCCCTTGAGATGGAGGTGCACACATGTGAGTTGGGTGAATTTTGACACACATATACGCATGTAAACATCATTTTGGACAAAACCCATGTCCCCGATTTTCTTCTAGAATCATTTCAAATTTTTGAACTATTTCTAGTACCAAATAGTTGTTGATGCTGGTACTGGACATGCACATCATTGGTATCAGATGAGCACAAAATTGGTATCAGACGAGCTGAGTACTGGATGAAATGGAGTGTGGGTACCAAATGTCTGTGTAGGTACTGGTTGAATGTAGAACTGTCTGGTACCAGATGACTTGGAGTACCAGATGACCTCTAGTGTGGGTACCGAATGACCTCTAGTGTGGGTACTAGATGACTTCCAGTGCGAGAACATATTGTTTGGACATAGAAACATAGGATTAATCCATGATCAGAAAAACTATTGTATAATCATCATTTTAATCACTAAAAATATGGAAAATTATGTATTAACCACATAGGATGCATAACATGAGATAATGGAGGTTTATGGTGTAATTGAGGATATATTATGGATGAAATGCAGGGATAAGGTGTAATGATGAGTGCATTTGTATGGAAGAAAATGTGACAAAATTGGAGCCCAACATGCCAAAAATTTTGGGCTAAATATATGCATTATTAATTTCCACATTTAATTATCAACCGGGGCTCGTAAGCTTCGAAGTGCAGGGGCAGAAAACACAGGATCAAAGCATAGGATAACCTAATATAAAGTCGACAAAATAATATTTAAACCCACACTATAGGAAATTAATACTAAGGATTCATCACTAGGACACAAGAATAACTTAGTGCTATAAATGCTTAGATCACAATCTTTCATGCACTTAGGGTGATGTTTGTATGATTAATCGTGGGCAACTTACTTAAGTTTTATGTCCTTCAATGATTATTTCCTATAGTGGATCCACACTTAAATGCAATAAAAGAAACAAGCAAACAAAAATGAAATTCACGATAGAAACTAACACCTTAGGAAGAATTCCAACGTGAGAAGGCCATATCTCATGAGTTAGACCTTTAATCACTCTGTTGGTGATTGAAGCTATGTGAAATTAAAGTGCAAGGAATCCAAAGGTACGCGAAATAAAACCAAGTGTGGGAAATAGAAGGAGATTAGAACTATGAAAGAATTAAGTCAAAGAAAAAGCAAAACAATCCAAAACCAAACTAGATTAAAAAGACAATCAAGACAATAAATGAAATCAAACTTTAAATTCAGAGATAGAGTAGCATGAAAACTCATAAATTAAAAGCATATAGAAAGAGATTTAACTAAATCAAATGCAATGTACCAATGCCTTGAGTGAGAGGGTGTTGATTTGAGTTTTATCTATTACGAATTTGCAGAATACAAACTAATTGCAGAATGCAAACACACAATATATGACTTTCAAACTAAACAATAATGCAAGAAGAAAATAAATTAAATGTAATGCTAATATACAAAGAAAATAAAATATAGCAACACTTACCACTCTGGGGGCCCTTCCTAGGAGGTTAGTGCTGCTAAAAAGACTCAGATCAAATGGAGATGGTGTCTAATGTTGCAACAACAATCAATTCTTTATTGAGATCAAAAACTCTGATTTTACATGGCTAACAACTCCTTAAAGCTTTCTCACAAGAATAAATATCTCATTTACAAAATATCCATGAAACTAATGGCTCTTTCTCACAGCCCTATGAGGCTTATTTATACATGAAATCCATGGAGGAATGGATGAAATTGAATCCCCAAACTCATAAAACAATTTTTACAATTTTAGGATAAATCCCAAAAATCTGGGTTCATCAATTTGGGCAGTTTCGAGTTAGAGATCCACCCATATCTTCTACACTAATTCAAATTTTGGAAAGTGTCCTCATTTCCCTCAATTTTTCACATTCTAGAAAAAACCCAAATCATAGAAAATCTAGATTTTATACCATCTACACGGAAATCGAGGCACACGTTGATAGTTTGAGATTTTTCCTATTTTTTGCAGAATCATTCCCCTTGAGCTGAAGGTCCACACATGTGATCTGGGTGAATTATGACACACATGCCCACATGTAAACATCATTCTGGACAAAATCCATGTCCTTGATTTTCTTCTAGTACCATTTTAAAATTTTGAACTGTTTCTAATACCAGACGATTGTTGATGTTGGTACCAGACGCGCACGGAATTGGTACCGGACGAGGTGAGTACTGGATGAAATGGAGTGTGGGTACTATATGACATGGAGAGTGGGTACCGAATGACTATGCATGTACCAGTTGACTATAGAACCTTATGGTACCGGATGACTTGGAGTACCGGATGGCCTCTAGTGCGGGTACCTCATGACTTCCATTGCGGGAACATATTTTTTGGACATAGAAACATAGGATTAATCCATCATCAACAAAACTATTGTATAATCATCCTTTTAATCACTAAAACTATGGAAAATTATGTATTAGCCACATAAGATGAATAACAAGAGATAATGGAGGATTATGGTGTAATTAAGGATATATTATGGACAAAATGCAGGTAGAAGGTGTAATGATGAGTGTATTTGTATGGCGAAAAATGTGACAAAACTGGAGCCCAACACCATACAAGTAAATGACAAGGCAATGCATACCATACCATACCATACCATGCAAGTCAATGCATACCATACCATACCATACCAAGACAATGCATATTATACCATGGCATACCATTTCCAATGCATACCATGCAATGGCAAGGCAATGCATACCATACCATACCATTTCCAATCCACACCATACCATACCATACCATACCATTTCCAATGCACACCATACAAGGCAATGGAAATGCAATGCATACCATACCATACCATTGCCAATGCATACCATACAATGGCAAGGCAATGCATACCATTTCCAATGCATACCATTGCCATTGTCAATGCTTACCATACCATACCATTGCCAATGCATACCATACAATGGCAAGGCAATGCATACCATTTCCAATGCATACCATTTCCATTGTCAATGCTTACCATACCATACCATTGCCAATGCATACCATAAGGGGAAATGGCAAGGCAATGCATACCATACCATACCATAACATACAATGGCAAGGCAATGATATACCATAACACAAATGATATACCATATCATACAAGGCAATGGTATGGTATGGTATGGTATGTTATGGTATGCAATGGCCAGACAATTCATACCATACCATACCATACAATACCAAGGAAATACATACCATATTATACAACACCAATGCATACCATACCATACAATGGAAAGGCAATGAATACCATTACCATTGCCAATGCATACCATTTCCAATGCATACCATACAATGGCAAGGCAATGCATACCATTACCATTTCCAATGCATACCATTTCCATTACCAATGCATACCATTTCCATTACCAATGCATATCATTTCCAATGCATACCATACCATACCATACCATACCATTGCCAATGCATACCATTTCCATTACCAATGCATACCATACCATTGGCAATGCATACCATTTCCATTACCAATGCATACCATTGCCAAGGCATACCATAACATACCATACCATACCATTGCTAATGCATACCAGACAAGGCAATGGCAAGACAATGCATACCATACCATACAATACCATGCAAGAAAATGGCAAGGCAATGCATACCATACCATACCAATGCATACTATACCATTGCCAATGCATACCATAGAATAGAAAGGAAATGCATACCATTTTAATTGCCAATGAATATCATACCATACCATACCATGAAGGGAAATGGAAATGCAATGCATACCATACCATACCATTGTCAATGCATACCATACCATACCATGAAGGGAAATGGAAATGCAATGCATACCATACCATACCATTGTCAATGCATACCATACCATACCATACCATGCAAGGCAATGGAAATTCAATGCATACCATACCATACCATTTCCAATGCATACCATACAATGGCAAGGAAATGCATGTCGTTTCCATTGACAATGCATACCATACCATACCATACCATACCATACCATTTCCAATGCATACCATACAAGGCAATGGAAAGACAATGCATATTGTTGGAGCCGCCTTTGTTTTTTAACCCGTTTTGATTTTCATATCTTAATGCTCGAAATCGAAAGATGGTTTTCATATTTTCCTTCTTTTGTTCCAAAATCTCTGAAGTCTCATCACACGAACGACGACGATTATCATACTCTCAAGGCGAGTTCTACTTTTCTTTCAAATGATTTTCCCCTTTTTGTTACTTCAGGATTTCGTATGTCGGATGTTATAGATCACTTAGTTCGCAAGTCCCGAAGAGAGAAATGACGAGATCACTTTAAAGTTTTACCCAAGTCAGTAGCGAGAGTAAATTTTTTCTAAACGATGGTTAAGCATCATCGGGGTTTCGCGTCTCGGCATTTAATAATTCCAAAAGTCTTACTGTCGTGATGCAGGAGCATCTCAAGTGAGCCAGCATGGAGACAACGGACAACTGGAAAAGCGCCCAGCACAAATTTTGAAATATATTGAACCATTAATGAAAAATCAAGTGGAGGTGCACTTGTATAATGTAAACGGACCTTGAGCGATTTACTCTCGTCCTTAGTAGGTAGAAGGCATTTATATTAGTTAATGCAAGTAGATAGAATTGAATGCTAGATTAGACAGTTTTAGAGAACAAGAGGGAAACGGGATATAAACACCCTCCTTGTGTATTGTAACATTATTATGAGAGCATAGAAGAGAAGCAGAGAGATGTGTAGCAGACTCCATGTACATAAGTTCTGAATTAATACAAGAAAGATGTGATTCAGAGTCATGGTGTTCATATATTCTCTATGTATGCATCTTTGAATGTTATGCTCATGAATTTTTTTCTCTTTCTGTCATGCATTTTCTTTTATGCTATGTATGAATGATTTCTTATTGAATGTTTGAAATCTGAGAGGAAAGAGGGGAGGAATGAGTTTCAATTGTTTCTCTATCTGAGCAAGATTTCCTGCAAGGAGTGCAGTTGAATTGTCCGCAAGGAGTGTGTCGAAAAGGTGTTCAGGGGTTTGTCTCTGAAAGCTCAGGAGAGATAGATTTTGTTCTCATTTCCACAAAAGTGTAGTGGGCATAGGAGCCATGCAAGGACTGCGCAGGCTGAGCGAAGTCTCAGGGTTGTGGACCTGAGTGGAGTATTGAGAGACTACTACTGTAGGTGTGCGCAGAGTCAAAGAAGTTCAACACTTGGGGGTGTTTGAAAGTCTGCCGCAAGGATTGCATGCAAGGGTTCTTCTAAAAGACGCAGAGCCATGGAAATCTCAAAAGGATTTGAAACTTCGAAGGAGTCGAAGGAAGGTATAGCAATGTCGGACCACAGGAGGACGAGTCCTCAGAGGAAGACTGGACAGTCGGAATTCTCTGAGGAGAAACCATGAAGTCCCGTGAGGCGTTCGATCTCGCGGAGGAGAAGAGAAGTTACAACGGGTGCTGCGAAAGGTTCTAAGATCAGGAGGAGTAGGAATGTAGATCCAAGCATAAGAGTCATTGGATTTACACATGGGTTTCTATATTGGGTTTTCGTAGATTGAATTCTCGTAAACTTTTCAACGGGAATCGCGAAATCACGAAACGTGAAGTCCCAAAAAGCTAAAAGGATTTGTGTGGAACATAGAGGAGTCAGCGAGTGGATAGGTGGCACACTATTGACACAGAGTCAAACTTCGTTGATCATTTCAGAGTTTTGGGGAGTGAAGTTTCAAATTCTTTGCATTAGGATTCGCGATATCGCAAAGTCCGAAGTCCCGATGGAGTAAAGGGGAGTTGAAAAGTCAACCTTGTGAGCATGTCAGAATTTCGAAAAATCGGGTTTCGGGAATTGCGGGAATAAGCTTCTTGACACCGCGACCACCGAAATCACGATAAGGAAAAGCCCGAAAGAGAAAGAGGATGGGTCAGCGTTGACGGTTTTTTTGGGTTTCGGGGATTTAAAAGATAGGTGCTCAACCACCGGATTCACGAAGGTGTGAAAGTCCGATTCCCCGAAGTATATAGGGGATTTCTCAAAGTTAAGAGTGGGTGCATATTTCTCGAAAGGGAAATAGAAGAGCTATTGTCGAGAGCTCTTCGGGCCAGTGGATAAGGAAAGATCCTGTGTTGACGTGGACCTTTCGACCTGCGGGCTGTGGAGGGGGTGTGCATCATCATTTATGGTATCAGAGCACAGAAAGGTTCTTTGCTTTCTGTAGCAAGGAAAAAGAGAATTCACCATGCCGCCAAGGAGAAGGGACAGACAAACACCCGATCCACCAGAGGAGAGGGAAATGCCGAGAAGAAGAGGTAGGCAGATGACTGATCCAACCATGTAGAAAGAAATGCGTGATCTATGAGCTAGACTCAAAGACATGGAGACAACCCAAAGACACAGAGTCAGTGCTGGGGATATAAGTGATTCTGAGAGTGAAACTGAGGCTGAACGTGAAGAAGAAGTTGCAGCCGAAGATGCAGCAAAAAAACGTTTGATCATGGCTATTGAAAGGATGGGTGCAAGAGAGAAAATGGACATTCCAGTTTATCAGGGAAAATTGGATGCAGAGGAGCTTCTAGACTAGATTAGAGCTCTGGACACATACTTTGACTATGAAGAGGTCGAAGAGGACAAGAAGGTAAAGAATGATGTTACAAGATTGAAAGGACATGCAATATTATGGTGGGATGAACTACAAGATGACAGACGCTACAAGGACAAGAAGAAAATCAAAAGCTGGGATAGAATGATCGCGAAGATGAAGGAAAAATTCATCCCCGAGGATTACCAGATTACTCTGTTCAGGAGAATGAAGAACCTGAGACAGAAGCTGATGACAGTGAAAGAATACACTGAATAATTCTACAAGCTGAACACCAGGGCAGGCCATTGGGAGAGCAATGATGAAAAAGTAGCTAGATATATGAATGGCCTAAGATACGACATTCAGGATGAGATGAGCATGGTAACCATCCGAACGGTGGAAGATGCTTATCAGATGGCTCTAAAAGAGGAAGAGAAGATGAGACGAAAGCAGGGTTAGAGAGGTTGAGGCAGAAGTCAGCCCAGAGGAAAATCGATTTCCCAAGATAAATATCAGAAGCCCAAGGATGACTGGAAGAAACCTCAGGCTCGAACTGAGAGAGGTGGAACCTCACAGCGAGGACAACATACTGAACAGATAGAAGATTATGCTGACAACAATACTTTTCCTCATACCAGAGGTAGAGGAAGAAGAAGAGGTGGAGTAATAACATACTTCACATGTGGAAAGAATGGGCACAAGTCTTACAAGTGTCCAGATAAAAAGAAGGATAGTGGAGAAACTCACATCGTCGAGGCACAGAGGCGAGATGTTGAGGCAGAAGATGCTGAAGGTGGAAGATCACTGATGATGCGAAAAGTTCTTTTGACACTAGAAAAGGAGGTGGAGAGTTCAGTCCAAAGGACCAGACTTTTCA
>SNQJ01S0308416.1:0-10051 GCA_010110895.2 Picea sitchensis
TATCTTTTTTATTTCGAGATGTAGCTCCGTTGTGTATTTCTCACAGCTACACTTTATATATTTATATGACATGGATCTACAGTGTATTTGATTGGAAGCCATGATTTGATTTCATCCCGAGCATGGATATGCCTGCCTCGATGAGACAATTATTATTTTGCAGAAGGCACCTCTCGATTTCTGGTCCCTTGGCTCACTTGTTTGGAACGTTGGTGAAGATTGTTAATGTATTTCAGCCATCAAATGCTCTTCTGACCTCACACATTAGGGGACATCTATTATAACCCTAATTTGCACCAGACATGCTTACCTAGCATCAGGCCATCTCAGATTCCTTTTTTCCCAAAACACTGTTGAACAACTCTTCTTAAAAACCCCTTTTATAAATACCCACGCGCCCTTCTCCAATACTGCACGTGTGTACACGCTAGTTGAACCAAGATAGCCCGCATGTACCTACAAAAGCACGGAAAAAGGAAACTTGTTGACAGAACACATGGCTTTGGGTAAGTTAACTAAACCTTTCAGCCATGCATGGCCGGATATTCGACCAAATACCTAGCTCCTTCTAACCTATAAAAGAAGGGGTAGGGGTCCCATTTGGAGGAGGATAATCATAGTAAAGAAACTATACCCGATTGAGCATTCCCTTTGTCCCAACCTTTAGCCATCATTATGCAAAGAGAAGTATAGAGAAAAGAAGTTGGAAGACAGTGGAAGAAGAGCCCAGGACCAGGATCGAGAAGCAATAGTTGACTTTATCATTGTAAGGTATCACTATGAAGTTAATAAAAGAATTTATTTTCCCGTCCCGCCATATGAGATTGCCATGATTGGAATATTGATTGTATAATTGATTAAATCTCTAACCCATTAGTTCATAGATCAAATGCATGTGGAGTTCTTTGTTTGTCTTTAGTGAATGCAGGTCAGCATTAGGAGGAGAGTTGCAGTCGAAGAATGACCAAGAGAAAAAAGGGATCGACATCAAACACGAAGAATAAGGTACGTCAACTTAATATCTTGAGCCTTGTATTTACATATGAGTAATGGGGGTCTAGGCATGGGATGATGGTAAAAAGTAAAAATCTTTAGGTCATTTATGCATGCATGATAAAAGCCTTAGTGCTAGTCTGTAGGAGGGAATTTCCCACCCACAACACTAAGAGAAAACAAATTGTACGGGAAGCTATCAAAATACTCCTTTTACCAATCGAAGATTGATTATTTGGGACATATCATATATGGTGAATATATCGTTGTGGATCTAGTGAAATTAAAGGCTATTATGGAATGGCCAACACCAACAAATGTACAACAAGTATGCAGATTTATTGGTCTAGCAGGATATTATTGATTATTCGTTAAAGGATTTTCGAAGAGTCTCGTGTTTTGACTTTTTCCTTTGTCTAATTGATGTATCCTACAACTTTCAACAAACTTTCATACATATTTATTAATATTGGGACAAAATTATCTCTCCTTCACCGAGGTTACAGTCTTATCAATCCCAAAATGTCCTCCTAAACCAACACTATGAAAATCTTTAATGAGATTCATCCATATGGAATTTCTGGGAATACATAACTCTTGGGTTTTAAACAAAAATACTTCTTGGATATGGTAGTCCAGATAAGGTGTTTTGTATAAAATCCAAGGCTCCTTACATGCCTTCCAAGTTTATGATAAATCTGCATCTTCTTCATATAATTTATTTAGACAGTTCAGGCATACCACTTCTACTGACATGGTATTGAGTAACATTATCCTCCAAATTAATGCATCAAATACCTTATTGGACTTCCCGAATGTGTGTTTCAACACAAAAGAATAAATTTGAAATAAATCTACCCATTTAGTATGATTTTGATTCAACTTACCTTGGTTATTAATCTACTGCAAAGCTTTGTGATCTGTGAACAAGAAAAACTCCTTCGGCAATAGATAATGTTTCCATTTCTTCAAATCTTGCAAAATAGCATAAAATTCCTAATCATAAACATAGTAATTCTTTCTATACTCATTCAACTTCTCACTAAAAAATGCAATGGGTGTGCCTTCTTGACTTAGAACTGCTCCAGTTGTTGTTCAAATAGAGTCACAATCAACTTGAAACAATTTATTAAAATATGGTAATTCTAATATTGGTTACGTTGTTACCCTTTTCTTCAATTGTTCAAATGACTTCTCTGCTACTACATTCCATTGGAACACTCCTTTATTCATACATTTTGTAAGAGGCACACAAGGATAAAATGTGCATCTTAGTGTTCATCATTCAAGTATAGAATTCACTTTCTTAGGATCCATTTTCAGTCCTTCCTTTGAAACCACAAAACCCACGTACACTAAATATATCTTCATGAATGTACACTTCTTCAGTTTTATCAATAGTTTCTCTTCTTTCTAGTGTTGTAACATTGCTCTCACCTGCTCAACATGCTATGTTCTGATCCTGCTAAAAATAACTATATCATCCAAATATACAACCACAAACTTACCCAAAAATGGATTCAAGACTTCTTTCATCAATCTCATGAACGTGTTGGGTGCATTTATTAACCCAAATGGCATTACCAACCATTCAAATGGTCCATATTTTGTTTTGAATGAAGTATTCCATTCATCACCTTCTCTGATCTGAATCTGGTGGTAACCACTCTTCAAATCATTTTTTGAAAAATATTCTGAACCACTCAAGAAATACATAAGCTCATCCATTCTAGGAAATGGAAACCAATGCTTGATAGTGATCTTATTTATAGCACACAAATCAATACACATTCACCATTTCCCTATTTTCTCTAGAGTCAACATTGTTGGTACCGCACAAGGACTTATGATTTTTCTAATCAATCCTCTATCAAGCATCTCCTGCACTTGTCTATTCACCTCTTCTCTCTCTGTTGGAGTCATCATGTAAGGTTATTATTAGGTAAACTTGATCTGTTCATTAAATCAATTTGATGAGAAACACTTTGTTGAGGAAAAGATATGAAATGATCTTACTCAAGCATNCTGCACTTGTCTATTCACCTCTTCTCTCTCTGTTGGAGTCATCATGTAAGGTTATTATTAGGTAAACTTGATCTGTTCATTAAATCAATTTGATGAGAAACACTTTGTTGAGGAAAAGATATGAAATGATCTTACTCAAGCATTTTCAGATTTTGCTTTTCTAGAGAAAAATAGATGGGAATATCACCCTATGATTATAGACATCAAAATTAATATCCTAAATCAAAAGTATTGATTACGGGTGCTTAGGCTAGTCTTTTTATAAATAAAAGCTTGCTGAAAAACCCGTTGTTTATACAATTTTCTGAATATAACAATTGTTGAAATAAATGTAGAGATAGAAGTAAAAACACAAGTCGATAATCAAGACAGATGAGACATAAATAAATCCTTTATTTCATTCCAATTCATCAAAGATTCATTCTCTTTACAAAATTTCGTGAAGAAGTTTTGGACCAAAGTCAAACTTAGACGTCCCTGATGAAACATACAAAACGACCTCTGACAGAAAATAAAAAACTAAACTCTAAAAGTTGGATCAGCTTGCCACAAATTGTTTCCCACTCGACTCTTCACAATAGCCTTTTTCAGTCATGAAAATTAATTCACAAACAGACAAACCTACATAGACTATCAAAGATAGATCAACACCTCCGAAAAAAAAGTGTCTGAAAGGTGTAATTCAACCCTGAATCTTGTTGTCTACAATAAGACCCTGCTATCATAAAAAAAATTAGGCCTTGAATAAATTAAAGAATGACTGAAAACTGAACTATCTCAACATAAAGTCAAAGAGAAAACCTTAGTGTGCTTCTCCTTCTATCCCCCTTTGTTCCTCCCTTTCCTTTTGCCTTTAAACAAATTAGAATTGATTGAAGAAGTTGAACTACATCATTAGTTAAGTTAACTAAAAAACTCAACCAACTTTTTAGTTAGGGGGAAAAGTAATAAATCATAATAAGGGTTTAAAATAAATAATAACTAGTAGGTGGGACCCCTTGTGATTCCCATTTAGCTCTTAACAATCATAACATAACTAGTTAATTAAATACGAACATCTCTCCTTGTGACTCCCATCAGCACATGCATGCTTGAAAATTTATATCATTGATATTTGACATTATTTTCAAAAATACATTACTCATATATCCAAAAAAAACATGTTGTCCAAAACTTCTGAAGTCAATTGTCATCAACAATAAATAAAATAAACCTCAAAATCCATATTTTCCACTCTAAGATGCAATATTTCCCTTGTTGTTGTTGTCACCTTTTGATCTCTTTGAATCTTCCTTTGGTTGTGTTGATCCTTTAGGCCTAATATCGTTGATCACATGAGAACAATTGTCCCTCAAATTCATCCACGAGTACATGGATTTATCAGAGCCATTGGAGGGTGAGGAAGGGGCAGTAGTGGCTTTTCCTTTGTCAGGGGCATGGTGGGCCTCAGTTTTCAATCTTTTTCTAGCATGGGAGGATTGCACTGGTGAGTGGGCAGGGGAATCTTGGACAATCTAATTGTTAGGCGGGGGAGCAGGTAAAGAAAAATTGGGCCAGCTACGATGTTGGGAGACTGTCGGGTGGACAATCTCTTGCCATCTGTCGTTTTTAGGAACCTCGGGTTGCAATGAGACATGAGGGGGAACGAGAATAACAGGGGCTTGTGGAACTTGGAAGCGAGGCCTTCCAGGCCTCATTTGGACCACTCCTTTCCCAATCAAATTGAAAAACTCAGCCTGGAATAGTTAGCCTAACTCTTGGGAGTCAACATCAAAGTGTATGGAGAATATTGGCCTTCTTGGGCCTCTGTTCCAATTACATCTTCCTCGGTTTCCTCTACCATGGCTACCTCGGCTGAAAAAGATCATTCCTGCATGCATGATTGATTAGCAAATAGTTCCTTTAACAACCATACATGACAACTCCTTAAATATATGAAATATATTTTGGCTCAACAACATATCAAACTCATGCAATCCAATCCATGCAAATTGTTTAATTGTTTTCAATGAGCAGGGGGTGAACAAAAGGTCCTGGGATATGTGAGGGGTTTGTATTGAGAGAAAATGATAAAATGAGGGGGGAAAGAATCCTGGTTACTGCTCACAGACAACACACAATCAACTATAATGTAAACCAAGGAACATGTCACTGTAATCCATCCAATAAGTTGTGATTTCAATCTGTTGCAATACAGAATTCTCCTAACTGTAATTAAATTTTAGGAATAGGGAGTGAAAAAGGGATATGGGAAGGAAAGGGGATTGTAATTATCGAAAAGTTAAATCATGGTAGGGAAAGAGAGCATAAACTATTCATTAAATTAATTAATTAATCCATAAAACCATTCTATATCAAATGCAAAATATCCAATACTGACCAAATAATCACTATGATCAATTGAACAACTACTATGTAAAATTCAATCAACATTGTGTATTAACTTGTTCATTGTTCGTAATTAAATATTTAACACAGTGTCATCAAAACAAGACAATATGCCTTCCATAACAACCTGTAGAAGAGTTTTGTTTCCTCTTATTTGTCCACTTATTGTTTTAAAACAATTTCCAAATGAACACGCAGTCACTTATTTCCACTCTGTTCAGCATCAAAATCAACTGTTGTCCATGAATTATTTCTTAATCAAACACAGACACAAAAAGCATGCCCGATTTCATCCCTCAATTCCATTTGATAACTAAATTGTGATGGGACCATACTATCACAGAACCCATGCCTATCTCTACTACGATGCATGATCTTCATCAAACATACATAGTGGACAGTCAAACACAATCATCAATATAATAATCCTGACTTTCCATTTAAACACATAGTAACAGTAATCACCATTTCAACTCATACAATGTTGTAGGATAAATAGGTCATTCGACAAAATGCAAGAGCATTTATGTGACTGTACATGTTTAATTACTATGAATCTAAACATCAAACGATGTTGAGATATCAATCCAATACAATGAGGCAACAACGGTATGCCCAATCCTATTTCTTAAATCAATTGAATTGCAACAAAACCATATTGCTTAAAAACCCTTGCTCATCTCTGATGGTGCAGTCAAACAATATCCATAACATGTACAGTGGACAGTCAAACACAACTATCACAATTTCAATATTACCATTTGGAAATTAAAACACACAGCAACAACAACCCTTATTTCAATCAATATCATGTTGTAGGAAACACACAACCCAATGCATAAGAGAAGAGGTCATATTCCCATTCAACCATAAAACCATGTCAAACTATCGAATCAATTTCCATAATAAAAGAAAACAATGAATATAACCAATCAAAAAAACCACTGTCAACGCTATTAATCAGGGACAACTAATAATTAACCATTGTCGACGATACTCCACCAACATAACAGTCGACCATGCATCTAACCAAAAACAAATGGTTCATTTAACAACATCCGGCTTAAAATAATCAAGGGTGGACCCTGAGTAACCAACACAGGGAGGTTGGAAATGACTATCAACAATAGGTGAGAACCTGGGGGACAACACGGTGGACCCACAGGCCATATCACACATAGCTTTGCAAGACAAGGAGAGAATTCAACAATAAAGAGAGATTATGAACAGAGGAGCAGAGGTCCCTCTTGGGCCAATAAATAACACCAGAACACACGGGGCATAACCCTCGCTGTTTTCCCCAATCAACCCAGGTAACGCTGATATAAAAACAAAGCCACGAAATAGAAATCAAACTCAAAACAAGCCCCTTGGAATCATAGACATCAACCAAATACACAGACACCAATAGTTTAATGAGCCCATACCCAGCTGAAATGATATACGATGACACCAGGTGGTTTGAGATCAAACCTAGCAACTCATAACAGCAATGCGATCGGGTGCGGTGACAAGAACTGTGTGAGGAAATCTGATCAAGTATGGACTGAGTGTACTCTCTAATAAAAACTTAGTAGGATGAAAGAGAGCCTTCATGGATTCTAGTAATCAGAATAATCAATCAAACTGTCACTTCAACCATCATTTTTTATTTGCAATGAAAACTACACAACCAATCTATTCCAGAGAGATAACACAATTTACACAGTTTCTAGTCTCGAGAAAAGCACAAACCCATACATCACTGAGAAAATATCTATTTCATAACCAGAGAGGGATCATGGATAGCGAAAAGACATACCTGTAACTAAGAAAACCTTACAAACGTGAGCTTGGCCAAGCGGTTCTTCCTATGCTTGAAACTCGGAGCTTAACCACAGTGAAACATAATCGAACAATATTTGAGCCAAGGTGAAGTTCAGTGGAAGGGTTATGGAGTGATGTGCAGTAAATGCATGTCACCTCCATCCTCCACTCGTTCAATTCCTTAGTACACGCTAGCCAACCCTCCATTAATCCACTTAATTAATCCATGCATCGAACTTAGCATCCATCACTTGTCAAATGCACTACCCCATACCACATTTAACCATTTCCAACTAAACCATAGCACATATAGTTCAATAAATCATATATCCATTAATCCCATTAGCTAGGACTAACAACAATCCCTTAAATCCAATTCATAAAATGTAGAATAACATAGCATAGTTTTAATTCCTTGCTTATATTTTTCTCCATATTTATTTTATCATTTTTCATGACTAACACATGATTTGTGCAGGTGTAACATGTAATAGATCATGGCGTAATAAAAATAACAGTTCACATAATCCTTCATGACATGGATATGAGAGTTTAAACTAAAGACACTCACACATAGCATGAATTTTCCATCACCCATTTGTTGTGAAATAGAACCAACATTTGAACATCAATCATGCTCAAACCTGTAAGCAGTGTTGAACAGCAGCATAACATCAAATAAGAACCAAATCTGATCCTCCAATCTAAAAGGGGGTCCCACCTACTAGTATTATAGATATATCGTTAGCTTATAATAATAGGATTTAGCAATACTTTGCGAGAATAAAACCTCGTTGCAATTTTAATCGTCAACACACTTCTCACTAGAGGCAATCCTTTTGGCAGATCATTAGCAATAATCTCCTTAAATCCATGCAGCAACAACTTTATTTCTGTAAATACAACATTTTAATTTTCTACACCTTTCACTTCTTTCAAAATCATTGCTAAACAAACTATTTATTTTCTTTCTTCATGTGAAAATTATTTAGCAGAACATAACATGATTTTATTGCTACTCGTGTTTATATCAGCACGATTTCTTGTTGATTCTATTGTATCCTCTAGCATTTGTGTTAATTTATATCATTTTCCATCTTTCTTGAACTCATATGTGTTTTCCTTACCACCATTGTAAACTTGTCGATCAAATAACCATGGTCTTCCCAACAATATGTGACACACATCCATCTCAATCACATCACATAACACCTTTTCCTGAAAACTCCCTATTTCAAAACTCAATAAAAATTGTTCAGTCACAATCACCTATTGTCCCTTGTTCAACCAAGAAACATGATAAGGGTTTGAATGGTTCAACAGTTTCAAGTTCAATTTGTTCATGACTTCAGTGGATACCAAATTTTCTGTACTTCCTCCATTTATAATCAAGTTACAACATTTTCCTTGAACCTTACATTTTTTTTTTTTTAAATCTTTCATTGTTCTGGTTCCTTTTCCTCTTTTTGTTTATATTTAAGCAACATTGTCCAAAACAACAAATCCTCACCTTGTTGTTGTTGAAGAATAGTCACATTTTCTCCAACTATTAAAGCTTCATTATCCTGTGTAACTTGTGTTTGTTCTTCACCTCTTCTTCCTAAAGTTTTCTTTTCTAGACATTTAGACTTCTTAAGTCCGTCTACACCACAATGATAACAAGTAATTACATACCTTCCCTTTCCTCTTCTGAATCCTCTACCTCTACTAGCTCCATTTCCTCCTCTTCCACCTTGACCATTGGAAAATTCTTATTCCTTTTTGTTTCCTTTAGCATTCCCTATTTTACCTCATCCTTTGGAACCTCTTCCTCTACCTCTAGGTCATGTTTTCCTCTCAATATTTTATTCTACCTTCAGGGAAACTTGATAAGCATCATCAGCAGTGTGGAAATAATGTGTGATCATTTCATCTTGAATCAAATACTTCAACCCATTTACATACCTTGAAACTCGTTGGAATTTTGGTTCTTTGAGGCCTACTCTGAGTGACAGCCTAAAGAATTATTCAATGTATTAATGAGTAGATGTCTCTCTTTGTGTGAGGTTCTGGACTTGTCAGAACAAATTCTACTCGTAATCAACATGAATAAATTTCTCTTTAATCTTGGTAACCATCTTCTTCCAAGTTATAATTTTATCCAACTGATTATTCACTCTATCCTTCTACAACATATACCACCATAGTGTTTCATGTCCTTTTAGTTTCGTAACAAAACATATTACCCGATTTGGATCCTAAACATTTTCATACTCGAAGTATCTTTCGAGTTCTCCAATCCAATCAATGTGAACATCGACTCTCAAACTACCATCATAACAGGAAACCTAAACCATTTCACTACCCGTATTACTCAAACACAAAATCATCCTAGTTGTTGGGTCTCTTTCATCACCATCTCATTCATCTTCGATTCCTTCTTCTAGCTTTGAGTATACATTATCATCTTCATCCCTACGATTTTCCAATTCCTCTATTCTTCTTCTCAAACTTTTGGGTTCACGATTTATTGCACCTCCCCTTCCTACTCCTCTCCTTCGTGACATCATTCCTCCAATTTGTATGTGTCTCACCAACATCCACAGACCTCACACTGGTTCTGTAACCCAACTTCACCTTCAACACTCTTGTTGAAAAACCACCATGAACATGTATTTTGTACCATGTATCATAGAAGCATATTAGGTGTTAATCCCAGAGAAGAATTGGGCTCTGATACCACCTAGCACAGAGAGAACTGGATGCAATACACACACCCAACTACATACTGACAATGGAGAATAGAGTCTCGTGTTCTGAATTTTTCCTTTGGCTAGTTGACATATCCTACAACTTTAAA
>SNQJ01S0308417.1:0-10051 GCA_010110895.2 Picea sitchensis
CGAACTGGACAAGTGTTCGTTGGGGACATAATGGTCGTCTATAGCACCTACTTGGACAAGGAAAACAAAACTAGATCCATTATGCGTGATGACATGGCAGACAACGAAGCCCTGATGATAGTCACACTAACTATTCCCACACAGCTTGTCAAGAAACATGTAGAAAAGATATTGTCAGGTAATGGGATATCCATTACAAATTTTAATATATTGCCCAAAATAGTATATGACCATGGTGATTGTGATCGGATTATATCGCTCAACGAAACAAGTATTGTGGAAAAAATTCCCATGATTTTTTCAGAATATCATTTCGTCCCGGAAACAACAATCAACCAACTTGCATAGAGCAACGACACTTACCCAATCAGAACCATTGGTGCAGCTGTCACACTTGCGATAATACTTGGCTTGCAACACATTCTTCATATAAAATATGGAGAGTCAGACAACGACAAGGAAATGGTACCGTTCTCCATATCCAGTTTTGTCCTTTACTTTCACATGTCCATGTATCTCGGTTATGTTACACAACTATTGCATTGTTCCATGTTGTAGGTACAATTGTTCGACACCTATTCAAATTTGTTTTCCTCAATGGAACAACAATTGCATAAAGGAAAATTTCCACTTATGCTCTTAAAAAAAAATAACAAAGAAAAGAGATGTTAAAGAAAGGATCTTTCTCACAACCCAAGAAACATTTGTAATAGAATTGTGAATAGACATAGTACAAGATCTCAAGAAACTAACTATCTCGACAATTGTTGTGTGTATACATCTACAATTTCATCCTCACTGTGCTCATACAAATTGCCTTCACCAATTTTCTGCAACTTGTTTTTTGTTGTGCAGTTGTATATTATATTGTTCAATATATTAACTGATATTCTCACGTGCCCAGGTTGAGGGTGTTTTGGTTGCAGTGAATCTGTACTCGACCCCCTTCGAGCCTGTATGTGCCAAATGCAACTCTCCTGCTTTTGCCTCTTCTTTCATAAATGGTGGTACAATTGATTGTCTACGATGCAGTAAAAAATTCCCTTATATATATAAACATTGTCGCAATGTTGCCATTCGAACTGTGGGAAACACAATCGTACATTGTACAATTAGACAATCTCTGTTACAAGATGTGCTTCCTGGGTTAGCAGAATTGCCATATGAAGTATACCTACAGAAAAAGCCAAACAATGTATACATGTTGCGTGACTTTCGGGTCCATAGAAAATTTACCTTAAATGAGGACAATGCAATACTACATATCGACTGATATATATATATATATATATATATATATATATATATCAAGCGTTGGTAGGAAATGAAAAAATCTCATGTGTATCTGTCCATGCCACCCAATGAGGATATGAATAGAATTTTGCAGTGCCATGGAAAATTGAACAAGAAGTGCATAATATTGTTCAGTTCATAAATGGGAAGCATGAGGAAAAACCCCATACAAAGTATCCAACTGTGAATAAATCAGGCCCATCCTTTGAACTGTCGAAATGGCTTGCTCCTATGAGCGGAACCATCCGGCATTTCAAATAATATTGGAAATTTGGCATTGTTAAAACTGGTAGTAATAGAACATGGCACTATCAGAAGCAAATGTCCATAGTGATCTTGCTTCATGGTAAAATAGTAATCGACAAGTTTCTTGTTCCCCATTTGGGGGTTTGGTTATAGCTGGGATACAATGTCGAATCTCCACTGGTTTTGTGTTGTCTTGTGTTTGGCAGACGTTTGTTCATATATCATGGGCCTGATTATTTTCTCATGGGAACATATACCACATGTAAGAGAAAACCAATGCCACATGTTTTTTTTTATATCAAATTGTTTGATGCATAGGTCGATGCATACTGCTCTATGGACCCTTGTGGGATCTCACTTGGCACCTTCTATGTTCATGTGTTACCTTGTGCCTCGACTTTCAATACATTTGGTGTTTACTTGGCTCTTGGTTATATGTTTCGTTCTGGAAAATTAATGATACATTCATGATCTTGGTGGTTTTTCTATGATCTTAAAGAATATACAGGACCTGATTTTCCTTTTAATATAATCTCTCTGACGCAAATGTAGTATGTGGCTTGTTTTAGCACTTTTACTTGATCGATGAACTTAGCAAAATTCATCTTCAGGAATATTTTGAAATAAAAGGATATATACTATGTGAAGTTCAATGGAACTATCATATCAACCACAGAAAATTAAAATTAAAATTCGTCTTAAAATTCAAATTCGTCGTTGTTATACTTATGTTGAAGTTGACAGTACAATAATTTTACTTAAACATCCCAAAATTGATTTTCCTGTTGCTTTTTTATGCTTCTCTTATGCAAACACATCCTGGAAACTATAAGCATGGATCGCTTTATCTATTCCTTGATTGAAGAGCATATTCACATGTTTAATGCACTTCATAGTTACTGTTAAGACCATGAATGGGGATTTCTTACACCAATTCCCACTTCTGAAAATCGCCATCCCCTTTCTTTTTTCCCTCTGCTTTCCCTTTCTGGTTACTTAGTCATTTTTTGGAAAATGTCTAGGTGCCCGGGTTGGAGAATTCACGTGTTCAGATTTCCACTGATACTTTTATATCATGAGTTTGAACGATCGCTTCCCCTTTCCATATTGAGAAATTTTTTTGGATCGTTGGTTCCCGGACAGGCGGGCTCAACATTACATTTCCATTGTTCTGTCGCCTGCAAACAACACCCGGACTTCCCTAATCTACAAATTGACAACCAAATTCCCCTTTCTTTTTCTCGTTTACTTTCCCTTTCTGGTTACTTAGTTGTTTTTCTGAATGTCTCATACTTTTATATACAACACCTGAAGTTCCGCAATATACAAATTGACCGTCTAAGTCCGTCATTTTCCCATGTTCTGTGTTACACATTTTGCAATCAAAAGTTGGGATACATACAATTTGACCATCGTGCCCTCACGTCTCTTGAGTAGAACTTGTGGCCTTGTTTTCAAGCCTGTCAATATGCCTTGTTCTGAGTATGTCACATGCTCTTATATCACGGGTCTGACCAACCGCTTACCCATTGCATACTTGGCCATTATTTCCATCACCGGTTCCTGGCCAGGCTTGCTCAACATTGTGCTTCCATTGTTTCGTGACCTACAGACAACACTTGAAATTCCGCAATATACAAATTGACCGTCGAAATCTGTCATTGTGCCTTGTTCCGTGTTATACATTTTGCAGTCAAAAGTTTGGAGACATACAATTTGACCATCGGCCCCTCATGTCTCCTGAGTATAACTTGTGACCCTATTTTGAAGCCCGAACGACCGCTTTCCATACTTGGCCATTTATTGGAATCTCTTTCATAGGTTGGCGGGTCAACAGAATGTGCAATGCTTAATCACTCTTCACCATCCCCGCCACCTTCACACTTCTTTCTAGATATGCAATTATTAATCTTTAATGCTAATAGTTCATCGTGCAGGAACCGTTAAGATTTTCATTAATGTCTGAAAGGTTGGAGAAGATTTTTCATTAATACGAATTAAACCAAGATTTGTGGAGGGTTGTGTTATCCTTTCCAAGTGTTCATTTAAAGCATCATGCAATCTCTTTCATGCGTCGTCCGGTTGGCGGCTTCATGAAATATCCAATCCTTAATCGCTCTTCGTCGTCACCGCCACCTTCGCACTTTTTCTAAATATGCAATTAGTAATCTTTAATGGTAATAACTCATTACGCACGAACCATGGATATTGTCATTGATCAGTGAAAGGATCGAGGATATCTCCCATTGATACACATTAAACCAATATTTGCATAGGGTTATATTATCCCTTATGAATGTTCATTTAAAACATCATCTGGAGAAAAAGAACATTCTCGTTAACTTATAGTAGTAGTTCGACAACAATTCTGTCCAGATACAGTAAACACCTTCGAGCATGATGAACATAAGTTCCAGTGCTCTAGGGCATATTCTTACTACTCATATCCCTCCGCCCAGGATAAAAAAAGGAGATGGTCCCTTGGTGAACTGAGAGATATATTTCAAGCCAAAGAATTCCAATGAAACCTCGCTTGCTCAGACAACCTACCCGCCTGCATTGATCGTTGGCATAGAGGTTGATGCGGTTGATTTCGAGCCAGAAGAAGACGATGATATGATGATGGATTATGGAAATGCAGATGTTGTTCCCACTCCTGCACCCAAATTTAAATCAACCATAATGGGGGGCACTTCCCAGCTCAACGATGGCGGCCCTGACAAGACCAAAGAAAGGGGTTTCAAAAAATAAACCAACGCTAAATGCAATAGTCGCTTTGCAACTCGAGAGTAGGAATTCCAGAGGCCCAAATTAGTTCTCTCTCGGAAGAATTATTTCACTGTAAGGAAATGGTACCTTGATTCTCCCAGAGATATATTTCAAGACAAATAATTATTCAATTGCGGGACCACTCTCCTTTTCTCTGGATATACAATTAACATCTTAGGGGATGAGGACCAAAACTCTCACTAGTGCAAGGAATATTCCTACTACTCATCTCCTTCCGCCCAGAATGGACTAATTTGGGACTCTGGAATTGCTTGTGCAACCTATGTCCCTGAAGTCTTTGCCAGTAAGGAGGGGGTCTCTTGGTCCCCTCCCACCCAGAATGAATTAATTTTAGTTCTCGAATTGCTCATGCAAGTTATGTCCCTAAAGTCTTCCACTGTGAGGAGGTGGTCTCTTGGTGTGTCCTCACTTTCAGTTTTGGGCTCTTCCGCTTGCCCTACAACATTTTCCGTCTTCTTCTTCATGGGAAGCTTGTGAGAAATATCAATTTTACCACGAGGATGGGTTCGTATGTCCTCCTACATTTGAAAAATTTTGGGTTTCTTTCTTGTTGGGGTGAGTCATTAGAGCGATGTTGTGGGATGTCGTTCTCTTGGAAGTGACGACCGCGGATTGTAAACTCTTCTCATCGGGGCCTTTTCCTTATTATTTGTACAATTCAGTGGTGCCTTATAATGTCTCCAGGTCGCCAGCGTCAGGAGCATGAGTGTTGTTCACCTGCTTGAAGCCAAAGAATTATTCCACTACGGAACCACACGCCTCAGGTCTTATTCTTATTTATTTTTCACCTCAGGTCTTCTGCAAGATATTGAGATTGTGGCAACGAACATTGACCTTCCGAGGAGAATAATATATGGACTTCCTAAAAAAAACATGGTAATGAGTTTTGTATGCATCTTGAAGAGAATATTGATGACTCATGTATGTTGTCCCACTAGAGGAACAACACATAATTGTATGCATGTTTTTTTTGTAGATCCTGTACCTGAATTTATGACAAATATGTTCAATGCTTCAGTGCAAAGAACTCAATCCAATTTCTATGGATAGATATACACTACCCAGTATTTTTTTTTATGGATTTACTATTAAAAAATTTGCCTTGGAATCTTGGTTGTTGCTTCTTTATTGGATTTAACACCTCTTCTCATTAGCATGGTTCGATAGTGTCGTAGTTCTTGAATATTGTATTGGCTCAAGTAATTTAATCTAATATGGAGCATTGAACAATTACATGACAATGCATTGTGTCGATCCCATTAGGCTTCTATGGAAACAAAAATGAATTTCAGACAGTTTCAAACCAACATTCAATTATATTCATAATGTAGATAGAACATAGCAACACTAATTCACGATGTGGCAATCGGGGCCTTACCCTCTTCTACACTTAACCAAATTCCCCTTCTTTTCCCTCTTCTACACTTAACCAAATTCCCCTTTATTTTTCCCTTGTACTTTCTCTTTCTGGTTACTTAGTCATTTTTTCGAAAATGTCTTGTTGCGGGAGTTGGCGAATTCACGGGTTCACATTTTTATTCATACTTTTATATCGTGATTCTAATCGAGCGCTTCCCCTTTCCATACCTAGACACTTTTTTTATCATGGGTTCCCGCGTAGGTAGTCTCTAAATTGCACTTCCATTGTTTTTTGACTTGCAAACAACACTTCGACTTCTGCGATATACAAATTCACTTCCAGACTCCCACATCATCCCCTCTTCCGTGTTACACATTTTGCACTCAAAATTTTTGATACATACAATTTGACCGTCAGGGCCTCACGTCTCCTTGAGAACCCTTGTCGCCCTATTTTGAAGCCCGTCTGACCGCTTTCCACACTTGGCCATTTCTTGGAATCTCTTTCGTAGATCATCGGGTTGGGGAGTTCAGGAAATTTCCAATTCCTAATCGTTGTTTCTTGTGCCCGCCACCTTCACACTTCTTTCCAAGTATATTCAATAAGTATACAACTTCTCCAGAAACATGTAGAAAAGATCTTACCAGGAAATGGGATATCTATTACAGATTTGAATATATTAGCCCTTATTTTCCCTCTTCTATACTTAACCAAATTCTCGTTTATTTTTCCCCTCTACTTTCTCTTTCTAGTTACTTAGTCATTTTTTTTGAAAATGTCTAACTGTGTGTGTTGGCAGACTCATGGGTTCACATTTGCACTCGTGATTTTATATTGTGACTCTGACCAACCGCTTCCCCATTCCATACCTAGCCACTTTTCCGATCGTGGATTCCCAGGAAGACGGGCTCTATATTGCACTTCCATTGTTCTGTGACCTGCAAATAACACCCGGACTTCCACGATATACACATTTACTATCANTCCCCTTCTTTTCCCTCTTCTACACTTAACCAAATTCCCCTTTATTTTTCCCTTGTACTTTCTCTTTCTGGTTACTTAGTCATTTTTTCGAAAATGTCTTGTTGCGGGAGTTGGCGAATTCACGGGTTCACATTTTTATTCATACTTTTATATCGTGATTCTAATCGAGCGCTTCCCCTTTCCATACCTAGACACTTTTTTTATCATGGGTTCCCGCGTAGGTAGTCTCTAAATTGCACTTCCATTGTTTTTTGACTTGCAAACAACACTTCGACTTCTGCGATATACAAATTCACTTCCAGACTCCCACATCATCCCCTCTTCCGTGTTACACATTTTGCACTCAAAATTTTTGATACATACAATTTGACCGTCAGGGCCTCACGTCTCCTTGAGAACCCTTGTCGCCCTATTTTGAAGCCCGTCTGACCGCTTTCCACACTTGGCCATTTCTTGGAATCTCTTTCGTAGATCATCGGGTTGGGGAGTTCAGGAAATTTCCAATTCCTAATCGTTGTTTCTTGTGCCCGCCACCTTCACACTTCTTTCCAAGTATATTCAATAAGTATACAACTTCTCCAGAAACATGTAGAAAAGATCTTACCAGGAAATGGGATATCTATTACAGATTTGAATATATTAGCCCTTATTTTCCCTCTTCTATACTTAACCAAATTCTCGTTTATTTTTCCCCTCTACTTTCTCTTTCTAGTTACTTAGTCATTTTTTTTGAAAATGTCTAACTGTGTGTGTTGGCAGACTCATGGGTTCACATTTGCACTCGTGATTTTATATTGTGACTCTGACCAACCGCTTCCCCATTCCATACCTAGCCACTTTTCCGATCGTGGATTCCCAGGAAGACGGGCTCTATATTGCACTTCCATTGTTCTGTGACCTGCAAATAACACCCGGACTTCCACGATATACACATTTACTATCAAACTCCCACATCATACCCTCTTCCATGTTACATAGTTTGCACTCAAAAATTTTGAGACCTGCAATTTGACCTTCGAGTCCTCATGTCTCCTGGGGAACTATTGTTACCCCATTTTGAAGCTCGTGCGTTCGCTATCCATACTTGACCATTTCTTGAAATCTCTTTCGTGGATCGTCAGGTTGGCAGGTTCACAAAATATCCAATTCCTAATCATTGTTTCTTGTACCCTCCACCTTCGCACTTCTTTCCAAGTATGCAATAACTGAGGTTTAATGCTAACAACTCACCATGCCTCGAGGAGACAGTCATGCTAACTGTCCCTACACAACTTGTCCAGAAACATGTAGAAAATATCTTACTAGGTAATGGGATATCTATTACAAATATAAATATATTAGTGAAAACGAGTCCCACCGACCGTTTCCCTATTCCATACTTACTGAATTTTTCTCTTGCGGGTTCCCATATAGGCAGGCTGCACTTCCATTGTTCCTTGACCTACAAACAACATCTTGGCTTCCGTGATATACAAATTGAATTCCAGACACCCACATCATCCCCTCTTTCGTGTTACACATTTTGCACTCAAAAGTTCTAATACATACAATTTGACCGTCGAGGCCTCATGTCTCCTCAGGAACCCTTGTCACCCTATTTTGAAGCTTGTTCGACTGATTTTCACACTTGGCCATTTCTTGGAATCTCTTTCACAGATCATTGGGTTGGCGAGTTTAGGAAATTTCCAATTCCTAGTCGTTGTTTCCTATGCCCGCCACCTTCACACTTATTTCCAAGTATATGCAATAAGTATACAACTTCTCCATAAACATGTAGAAAAGATATTTCCAGGAAATGGGATATCTATTACAGATTTGAATATATTATCCCTTCTTTCCCCTCTTCTATACTTAACCAAATTCCTGTTTTTTTCCCCCTCTACTTTATCTTTCTAGTTACATAATCGTTTTTCTGAAAATGTCTAACTGCAAGGGTTGGTTGACTCACAGGTTCACATTTTCACTCGTGCTTTTATATCACGACTCCGATCGACCGCTTCCCCATTCCATACCTAGCCACTTTTTCGATCGCAGAATCCTGGGTAGGTAGGCTCTAGATTACACTTCCATTGTTCAGTGACCTACAAACAACACTCTGAATTCTGTGATATATGAAGTTACTGCCAGACTCCCACATCATACCCTCTTTTGTGTTACAGAGTTTGCACTCAAAAGTTTCGATACCTACAATTTGACCGTCGGGTCCTCACGTCTCATGGGGAACTATTGTCACTGCATTTTGAATCCTCTCCGTCCTCTTTCCATACTTGGCCATTTCTTTGAATCTCTTTCATGGATTGTCGAGTTGGAGGGTTCACAAAATATCCAATTCATAATCATTGTTTCCTTTTCCCGCCACCTTTGCACTTCTTTCCAAGTATGCAATAACCAAGGTTTAATGCTAACATCTCACCATGCCTCGAGGAGATAGTCATACTAATTGTTCCAACACAAATTGTCCAGAAACATGTAGAAAATATCCTGCCAGGTAATGGGATATTTATTACATATATCAATATATTAGCGAAAACGAATCCCACTGACCATTTCACTATTCCATACTTACCGAATTTTTTGCTTGTGGGTTCCCGGACAGGAGGGATCAATATTTCCCTTGCATTGTTCCGCGACCTGCAAACAACACCCGAAATTCCATGATATGCATGCAAAAAAGATCTTTCCATGTAATGGGATATCTATTACAAATTTCAATATATTAGCGAAAACAAGTCCAACCGACCGTTTCCCTATTCCATACTTAGCCACTTTTTCGATTGCGAGTTCCCAGACAGGCGGGCTCAAGATTGCCCTTCAATTGTTGCGCAACCTGCAAACAACACCCGAAATTCCGCAAATATACAAATCGACCGTTGAACTGCCCCATCATGCCCTCTTCCATTTTATGCCTTTTGCAGTCAAAATTTTTGAGACATACAATTTGACCGTCAGGCCCTCACCTCTCTTGAGAATCCCCTATAACCCTATTTTGAAACTCGTCTGACTGTTTTTCATACTTGGCCATTCCTTACTTCCTCTTCCTCGTCCCCGTCACCTTCACACTTGTTTATAATAAAAAATTCTTTATAAAAACATTATTATTATTATTATTATTATTATTATTATTATAAAGACATATAATTTGACCGTCGGGCGCTCACCTCTCCTCTGTATCCCTTGCAACCCTATTTTCAAGCCCATCCGACCGCTTTTCATACTTATATATATAAGGTCTTATTTCTAAGTATGCAATTAGTAAGCTTTAATGCTAAACCAAGATTTGAGGAGATATCCCATTAATACACATTAAACCAAGATTTGTGGAGGGTTATATTTTCCCTCCGAGTGTTAATTTCAAACATCATGGAATGTCATTCACAC
>SNQJ01S0308418.1:0-10051 GCA_010110895.2 Picea sitchensis
GTGACGTTCCACATACCACTAGAAATGAAATGACATGTACTATCCATATAGAATAGTATTATCTGAAAATATATCATAACTCATACCGTTATCCATCAAACAAACTTGGGTCCATTACCCAAACCCGAGGTCTCCAACTTCTCATGGCCATAACTCTCTAACCGTGAGGAGTTATGTGACGTTCCACATACCACCGGAAATGGAATGAAAATCACTATCCATCTAGGATATTTTACCTGAAAAATTCATTTTCCTTCATCTCATTATTCCACAATTGAGCATGGGTTCTCTTACTCTGCAAAGCGTCTTCCCGTGAGGGCTTTCACCATAAGGGGACCACTTTGGAGTTCATCCATATTTACTTCTTATAAACCATGAAAAGACAATATTGAGTCATATTTACATAAAAAAATATTGGGTCCATTACCCAAACCTTTGTGCTGTGGGGCTTTCTTCAAGGGTTGACATCAATGACAACCAACCTTAATCAACAATTGCTCCCCTTGAAGATTGTGATATTATTTTAGGACAACCATATTTGTGGAAGTGTCATGTTGTGTATGAGTCTAGAACCCACAATGTTATTATTACTTTGGGTAGACAATTGTATAGGATACCAGAGGTAACACAGCCTATCGCTATTTCTTTAATCTATGCTAAGCAATGTAGTAAGGTCATTTCACAGACCCAGAAGTTTGTTTTCTTTGTGATCCGTGCTCACAGTAAGCAAAAGGTCATCACCAAATCTGTGGCCTCTACATAGAGCCTCTCTTTGTAGAAGAAGTAAGTGGAAGGGATCGTGGAAGAGTACATAGAAATCTTCTCCTCACCCACCAGGGTACTGACGCACTGCCAAGTCAAGCATCCAATTGACCTAACCCCCGGTGCACCTCTGCCTAATGGAACAATATATCGTCGCTCGTTGATGGAAAATGACAAAATCAAGTGTTAGATCCAATAGCTTCTTCAAAAGGGGCACATCAGACCCAACTATTCCCCTTGTGGAAGCCTGATTGTACTGGTGCAGAAGAAGGACGAGACATGGTGAATCTGCATTGATTACAGAGCATTAAACAAAATCAAAGTCAGAAACTAGTACCCAATTCCCAGGATTGATAACCTTCTTGACCAACTCAAGGGGGTAAATTTCTTCAACAAGATTGACATAAAGTCCGACTACCACTAGGTTCCCATCAAACCAACTGATGTCTGGAAGACAACTTTCAAATCTAAAGAAGGTATCTTCAAATGGTTGGTCATGCCCTTTGGTCTAACAAATGCACCAACCACTTTCATGAGGTTGATGGATGATGTATTGAGACCCTTCACCAACTACTTTGTGGTGGTATATTTGGATGACATCCTCATCTTTAGTAGAACTTGGGAGGAGCACATGCGTCATATTCAATAGGTTTTGAGAACTCTACGGCAACACAAGCTATATGCCAACTTGGAAAAATGTTCCTTTGGCATGAACATGGTCCAATACTTGAGCTACATTATTGATGAGCATGGGGTACATGCCGATCCTGCTAAGATCCAAGTCATCCATGACTGGTCAGCTTCGACCACACTAACTGAGCTTCAGAGATTCTTGGGACTGACCAATTTCTACCGACGGTTCCTGTTGGGATTCTCCCATATTGTATGGGCCCTCATCCACATGACCAAGGGAGATGGTAGGGAAAAGTTCGTGTGGGGGAATGAACAACAACAAGCATTTGAAGATCTGAAGCATCACTTGTGATAAGCTCCAGTACTCTCCTTTCCTGATTTGCAACAACCGTTTGAGATTGAGACTTATGCATCTGACTATGCTGTAGGCACAATTCTCACTCAACACGGTCATCCGGTGGCATACCATAGTGAGACACTGTCAGATATTTTCTGGAAATACCCCACCTATGAAAAGGAATTGTATTCCATTGTACAATCCCGTCATCAATGGAAACATTACATTATGGGAAAGGAGATGATCATCCACACCGATCAAAAGCCTCTAGAGTTCATACAGACATAGGGGAAGTTGCAGAACGATCGCCATCATAAGTGATCCACCTACCTGCAACAGTTCCATATCAACATCAAGTAGAAGACAGGGAGCACAAATCGTGTCGCTGACTGCCTCAGTCGACCTCCCATAGCTACACTCACCACTGTGCTCCATTCTTGTGGACATGAGGCATCTGCGTGGCCCCAACTTTATTAGCAAGATCTGGACTTCTCCACCACCTATCAAATATTGGGTATAGGCGCGACTGTCACCAATTTTCACATTCATGACGAGATGTTATGCCATCTGGGCCACCTCCATGTTCCTGCAAGCAAGCATGCAAAGATGATTTGGGAATCCCACTACAGTTGGGTGGAAGGACATTTTGGCATGGAGAAAACTGTGGCCGTTCTCCAGAAACATTTTTATTGGACAAAACTTCGACAGGACGTCAACAAGTATATTAGATATTGCACTTCCTGTGCCATTTCCAAGCCATCCATCAAGAAGCAAGGCTTATACACCCCTCTTCCTACCCCCGAGAAGACTTGGGAATATATCTCGATGGGTTACATGTCTGGCCTTTCGTCTGCTAAGAAAGGAAATGATTGTGTATTTGTGGTTGTTGATTAGTTTTCGAAGATGGCCATCCTCACAACCGGGAAGAAGAACATCACAGTGACAGATACTACCAAGATCTTCTTCAAATGAGTGTGGGTCCATTTTTGGATACTGTTAGCACAAGAATTTGCAACTAGAAGAGGCCTAACTATCAGAGTTTTGGGTTTTTGCTAAAGTGTTAACTCCCTCAGTGGTAAAGTGCACAACCTACTATACTGCCAAGACACCTAAACACAATGGGTTCGACATTGTAAAAGACCACCAACTGCTCTGCACACGTTCAAGATTGAAGGTGTTGTGTTTTGACTTTGCTACCTAAACCTGCACATAGGCACAACATAAGTGGCACTACCTACATGCACTACCTAATATTTCTAGTAGAAAACGAATTGTGGAGAGTTATTTTACCAGTTTTTAGTGACTAACTTGAAACTTGGATTCTGAACAATTGAAAAGGTATTTTTGAAAAGTGGATGAGGTTTTTGTTCATAACATGCCAAATAACAAAAAAATCTCTCATTTTTTCAAAATGTGTTATGGTGTGAGATATATTAGACATAGAAGTGGCGCTACCCAACTATTTTACAGCGGCGCTGCCTAATTTCCTGTAGCGGTCACAGTTTTGATATTCGCCTTGTTGGGAGGTTTCCACATGTCAAAGAGGGTTCGAATGACTTCTCAAGGATCAGTTAGATGTCAAGGGACACCTGCACCTAAGATTTAGCTCCAACAAAGGCCTCATGCAATGAGGCGGAGACATTTTATTAATGACTTCCAACAAATTCCTGAAAATTAGCACTTTGTTGGATTTTTGTCTCTTTGATTGTTGCCACCTATCTCCAAGGCTTAGAATCCAATGGAGGAGATGGGATTCGACCTCCTTAGTTCATTTGGATGCTATTTTCTATTTAAAGAAGGAAATATCTCTTGGAGGAGGAGGGATTTGATGAGCCAAGAGAGGCTAGAGAGAGATGTAGCAGGCAATTTTCCTGTGTGTGTTCATTTGTAAGCCTGTGGGCATTTGAGGATTGCAAGCATTAATGCTATTGGAGACTCATGAGAGTTGTGATTTCAGATTGTAACTCTTTTGTTTATATTTCTTCTTATTTGAATATATTGTAGATTTGAGGATCAAAGGCTGTCAATGATTTATGGATCCCTAAGTAGCAGAGGATCTGATGTATTTTGCCCAACAATCATTGTTTATATTCAAGTATTTGTTTATTCATTAAATTGAGAGGATCTTTGTTTAGTGAACATTCCATCTTATGTTTTCCTTCTTCATTCTTCCACCTATCAGCATATAATCTTATTTTCTGTTGAGCAACTTTTGTGCCTTCGATGAGTAGGATGTTTGTGACTCCATTGCCCATTGGTGTAGCCTATTGATCTGCAATTTGCAACCCTCTCTCTTTCTTTATCCATCTTGCTGATCCACCTATTCAAAACCAAAATTATCTTTTACATTCTGATGGGTGCTGAGCTTACACTTTAGTAGTCAAAGTGTGACTTTCAGTGCTAACAGATACCACATACCATCATCTCCGATGGGGACAACAGGTTCCTCAACACATTTTGGTCAAGTCTCTAGTCACTGTTGGACACCAATCTCACTAAATCCACCACTTTCCACCCCCAAACAAATGACCAAACAAAGGTCATCAATCAAATGATTGTGCACATCATGTGCATGTAGAAATCTAAGCATCCGTGTACATGGGATGAGAGTCTCCCCTATGTTCAACACAGTTACAACATGGATCTCCATAGCTCCACCGAACATAGCCCATTTCAGGAGGGACTAAGATTCCAACCCTTAGGTCCCATTGATGTTGCACTACCTCTAGAAACCACACAAACATACTCTTCCTATGTTCAATCTAAGACTGACAAAGCCACCAGATTCATTGAGAAGATTCAACACATCCGCCAACAGGTCCATGGGATTTTGCAGAAAGCCATTGCTAAGTACAAGCAACACCATGATCAACACAGGGTACCGCACCAGTTTCAGGTTGGAGACAAGGTCTGGTTACATTTGCAGAAGGAGCGTCTTACAGGGCCCCATCAGAAGCTCTTCCCACTTCGCTATGGGTCTTACACCATCACCAAGCTGTGGGTAACAATGCTTTTGAGCTCAACACTCCACCATTCCTTGACTTGCATCCAGTGTTCAATGTGGACCTCCTTCAACCATATTTTCCACCATTATTGGACACATCAGAGATCGCAGAACAACTGACACCAACATAGCTCAACCCCAACTACATGGAACATGCATCCATTGATCATATAGTGGAAACATAGGTCAAGGGCACTCGCCAGCAGAGGATCCATCTTTATCAGGTTGTCAAGGCAGGGCAACTCCTACACCAAGGAAAGTGGCTTACCCGGGGCCAAATCCAACAGAAGTTTCCTCACCTGATGGGGGAACTCAATGCAATGGAGACCATTTATTCTTAAGGGGGGAGGATTGATCCAGATGGATATTGGTGGCCACCCACCTATTCCAACTGGATCCTCTTGTTATTTTTTAGTTCAACATGTTCTTCTATACTTATTTGTAATTGTGGGTTCTACACTTATGGGGCAGTCGGAATCCCTACACATCTTCCAGGTGGATATTGGTGGCCTCTCACCTAATCCAATTGACTTATTTTGTATTTTTTCATGTCAACACATCTTGTTGTACTTTCAGGGCAGTTTTGGAGCCCTAAACAATGTTTTTTGGCTCGCCACAGTCAAAATGTAGATGAAGTTAGAGTTTGATGGCGTAATGTGTAGTTCTCTAAAATACATTTCCAATGGGCTATCACGTGCCTAAAACAGAGGTTGTATGCAAAAGTTACGACCCTAGGAAGTTGAGGTACTAACTTACCCATAGGGGCCCACATGACTTTTGGCGTTTCACCTCCTAGGGTTAGGTTTTTAGATGTCTAGGGTTTTGGAATTCATGAGTAATATCAAAAAGGCCTCTGGAGCCTCATTTTAATCATTCTGCTCAGACAAATGCGCGTAGCAGCCACATCTCTTCTCAAAGATAGCTACCACCATTCGAGCAAGTGTTTTAGTTCTGCAATTTTACAGTTTCAGCCTATTTCATTTATTCAATAGAAGATATTGTTCACTGGATATTTGTGTTGTTCTTCATATCTCTGTGTTTATTGTATTTAGTCTGTTAATCAGTTCGTTCTGCTCCTAAATCCAGATCATTCCTACAACCTCCAATGGTTGAATGATTCCTTGGCCATTAATATCAAGACCTCCTCCTTTATACCCCATCTTCCTCAACAATTTCAATCCAATTCCCCTGGTGTGTTGTTCAAAAACTCCAAAAGAAGCATCATCATTAATGATGGAAGGAATTTAACATGGAGGATTCTTTATCTCCATTCTTGTTTGTGACGCTTGGTCAACTTCCTGAAGTTTGGCCAACTGCTCCTCCGGGTTGTATGAAGTTGTAGATGAGGCTGCAAGGAAACCATCTTGGTTACCTGGTGTCTGTAGAGCATCCTATATTATCTGACAATATGTGCAACTATCAACATCTTCATGAAAAGAACCATAACTAGTATACCTGCCATGGCCACAAGTTGGCTTGATCTTGGAGTGACTTTTTGCCTCCTCTGTAGTGCAACATTCTCCAACTTGTTCCTCCACAGTCTTCTCTAACACGAGTCTCGATTTTTTATTCTTATTCTCTGCAACTTGTAGAATCCTTCTGAGCTCTACATTCTTTGCTTGGATGCATTGGTTGATTTCTTCAAGCTCTTTGAGCCATGCCTACTTCGATGCTTTACCCATCTTTTCTTCAACACCTGCAATCCATGTCAATCTTTCTTTGATACCACTTTATCCGGACTTTCTGTGAGATCTTTCTCTACAAAAATCATCCAAATGAGGACCTTTTACTGATGCTTAATCGCATGTGAACATGAACAACTAATCATTAAGAATTGCATACGAACATGAGAAAAATTATCATAATTAGGTGCATATGTGTAATTAAATCTTTACATAATCAAGCAAGAATGAAAAATAAAAATTACACATATAATTTGACACCCATTTGTTAACATAGTTCACCAGAACCTTCTGGCTATGTCTCCAAATCCGCTTGGAATATAAATCACTTTATTCCCCTTCCTTTAAGGGATGAAACCTTCTCACAAAATGTGGCACATGCTCCATATAGGGCAGAAATCCCAGAACAACCTTCTCTTGTACAAAGATAACTTAAGGCTCTCACATAAGTGTCATTTCTTCAGACACCAGAAGGACTACATTCATCTCAATGCAAATCTCTCTCAAAAGGGCCTAAAGGGGCCTCAAGGGGGCCTCCCCTTACAATACTTACATAAGGAATTTATATAGTTTCTCTTTCTCCATAATTCAAGGAGACAAGATCCACAATTTTAGGATCTAATAACAATTCAAGGACAAACATGAGAAATCATCTCAACCACCTTAACTTCCCCTTGAGACTGGGAAACCACTTGTGATAAAATGAGGAAGAATCCCAAACCAACTCATGAGACTCCCAACTTCCCCTTAAAATTAGGAAAATAATTTTGTGAGGTAGGATTCTCACATACAACTAATTTCCCCTTAAAACTAGGAAACCAATTTGTGACTTGGATTCTCTCACTTAATTTTAATTTCTTTTTTGCAAATTCAATGAAAAATACACGAGCACATTATGCTAAAAAATATTAATCATTTTTACAATATGAAGCATTAAACATTCCTTTTAACTTTGTCACCTATCATCAATCATCATTTTAATGATCTTCTCCATGGTGCACAGAGTAATGAATCCTTGTGTGGAGATCCTCCTAGATCAATAGGAAACTTTGGTTAAACTAGAGAAAATATTTTGAGTCAATATTGCAAAGGTTTAATATGCAGGAATGTAAACCTGTCAAGGTCCCTATTCATGTAGGTGTAAATTTATTTGCAAACTAGTGTTCAAAGACACATGAAGAGGAAGAGGACATGTCCCATGTTTCGTATGCTAGTGCGATTAACAGTTTGATGTATGAAATGGTCTATACTAGATCGAACATTGCACATGCAATGAGAGTTTTGAGTAGGTATATGTCAAAACCAAGGAAGGAGCATTGGGCAATAGTAAATAGGGGTTTTAGGTATTTGCATGGTACTACTACTTATGGATTGTGTTACCAAGGAAGACCAAGATTGGACAAAGTGTTGGACATACATCGCTGTGTTGATGAATACTAGGCTTGAGATATGGATCACATAAGATCTACAAGTGGGTATATACCGTGTTTAACCTATTTGGAGGAGAAATTAGTTGGATGAGCAAAAGACAGTCTACAATGGCACTCTCAACTACATAATCTGAATACATGGAAGCCACTCATGCAAGCAAGGAAGCAATATGGTTACATAGATTGTGTTAAGGTATTGGATTGGTACAACAAGCTGTAAGGATAAATTGAGACAGTCATAGTGCAATATTCCTAGCGAGGAACACACCTTATCATTATAAGACAAAGCATATTGATCTTTAGTATCATGTTTTCAGAGAATAAGGTGCTATTCGTGAAGGTGGGCACTTTAGAGAATGTTTCAAATTCATTAACAAAGTATGTGAGCACTGAGAAGTTCTCTTGGTGTAGAGAATCAATGAACATTTATGCCCAAGATTTTTTATCATGAAAGCCTGTGACCCCGGTATGCAAAGAAAAAAAAAAGTGGGAGAATATTGGATGTGTGTTATATTCTTTGCATGACTATGGTTCAATTTTTTGCGGGGGTTTATTCGCCAAATTTTTGGGTGGTTTTTCTCCTTTGGCGGTTTAGTGGTGCATGGTATTTCAACCCATGGTTTTCTAATTCCGATTAAGGAAATAAGGTTGTAATCTAATTCGGGTCAACAAATTATGGTTTTTTTGGATGTCACGGGATCCTATATATTGTATTGTAAACAATAAAATTGTATGAGGAATAATAATTAGAGGTGTGACTCTAAATAGGTTGCTAGTTTTCCCGGTTTTGGTTTCCAGAGTAAATCTTTGTGTGTATGTGTGATTGTAATTGTGTTCTTTTTTGTTTTTTAAGAATTTGTGTGTGCATTGCATTACTCTAAAAGGTTTAAAACTTACATTTTGGAGTTTCAATCTTGCCACATAATGGGCATTTGGGCTATGCAGTTCCCAAGTATTTCAGGATTTTCCCTATGGGAAATCCTCCATGTAGTAAGGATAAAATAAAACATGTTTTTTTAGGTTCAGTGTACCACTTCCAAATGGACTTCAATCTATACGACCATGTCTTCTCCTTCAATTTGGTTCTTTGGAATTTATTGAGCTTGGCCCAAGGCCTAAACCTATTTGACAACCATTTCTATCCATTGATTGAGTTCTATTTCTTAAACCCCGTTCTTTGGTTCCATATCTAATCTTTCCAATAAGGTCTAAGCCTTTCTAGGCCAAGCTTAAGAAAGAGGTTATTAGGGATCAACCACAAACTTTTTCTAGAATAATATTGTTAGTAGTGCTAAGAAGAAATTCTATTTTTAAAGCATCCCAACTCTTATAGTGTCTAGATTGATTATCATAAATGTCTCTTTGAGCATGAAAGCATTTCTCATACATTCTCTTCAATGATAACTATGGATCTTAAACCAAAAATATTCCTTCTTGAAGAACTAGTAGAGGTTCAAATGTTGAGGTTCAATCAAATAATTGTTTTGTCTCTCCATGTATATGAGTGCATGAAGAGGAACACTATCAAATGTTGTACATTAATTAAGGCATGATAACTAGACAATTGTTATTGTTGCTAGTTCTTCAATTCAAGATGGTTAGCACTTGATAATGCATGCCACACAACTCACATACACCACCATAATTTTGGAAATTTATTGCCACAACTTAAATAAATACGTATTCATACACACAACCATAATTTTGGAATTCTATTCTCATAACTTAAATACACATTTATTATCTTGAACTTCTACGTGTTTAACTATATATATATATATATCACTTTGATTAAATCTTTGGTCCTCTTGCTTGGTCTTTAGCCATTGGTTGTCGATTTAGTTCACTTTGATTCTTGGGGCACTCATTTTGAGACATTTCCTAATTTTAGGGGATCGTTTAGGAGAAACCCCCCATTTGGAAATAATCACTTACGATGCTTCCTTATGGGTCCACAACAACCCAAATCCATTTTGGGTACTATTAATGGAGTCAAAATTAGTCAAACCTCCTTAACCCTACCTGATCTCTTGGCAGATAGTATACTACATATTCCTAAAGAGGCTACCACACATGTAATAGAGAGGTATTTTGGGCTTATAAACCTTTGGCATAGTCTTATTGAACCCATGATACTAAGCCAACCCATGCAATACTATTGTTCCATGAGACTTGGACCCTCTAATGGCTAACCTAATGTACA